>CM060950.1:350404467-350511967 GCA_030765055.1 Mantis religiosa
ACATTTTGTGTAGTAAGACTTTGTCTATTTCTAATGATTTACCAATTATTCGAAGGTCATTCCGAGTAAGGAGTGTTTCTGATGCTTCTATGTCATATGTCATGCAGTTATCTTATACATAGGGCATTTTAAACAAAATGTTTAGGGTCGCTTTTTATTAATTCAAACTTTTTGAAAACATGTTCATAAAATGGGAAGTTTGGCGTAGGGGTTTTTCTTAAAAATCTTCTTAGGGGGAGGCTGAACTTAAATATTAAGTTGAGTTTTGGCTTTTGAGTTATGCTGTGCAAAGACATACACAAACGTACCCACGGGCCTTTTCTGATAATACCTGCGGTTCCCATCTCCTATAGACACCCATGGATTTCTCCTTCATCAATCTGTAGCCAGAGAGCGTTCGTTAAAGTATCTCCTCCGCTCTCTTAGGTTACAAGAGCGTTATTCTAGTTAAGTGATGATCATAATCGTACTAGGTTTAAACCAGCCACTTTATACGCTTTTTGTTGCATTACATGACTAACTTTAAAGGAGAAAACTAAATTATAATGCAGTTTTTAATGATTGCAGTTTAGTGTGAGATGAGGAACATTGAGAAAACCTTTCTAAAATGCCCCTAAAAGTGTCACATATTTTTCATATGGTCCAGAAAAAGTACATATACAGCTGTAAGTGCTGAGAAAACATCAGATTTACACCATTTTGATTTTAGCAGTCAAATTAATGGATATTTCGAGCAAAGAAAACTTGCACTTTTTGCATGCGTCTTTATAGTTTGAATAAAATACTACATCTGTTTAGGGTTAGAGTTAGATAAAACGGTAGGACCTGATTATGACGAGTGTACCACAATGGCCGTGAAATTTGGCGGAGTACAGAAAATAATATTTGAGTATTATCTCAGATCAGATCAAACTGAAATTCTCACTTAAATATGTAAGTCATTATGAAAAATTAAGCTAAAGATTTCTTTTTATTTAAACAAATTATTTATAACCCATGTTTTCCCTATCGGTGTAACACGGGATAATTTACATTTGTTTTACAATTTATATATTTTTTATTCAAACATGTGGAAGATGCTCTTCAGGAATTCTGCAACCTTCACTGTGCTGAAATGAGTATTCAAAACCACTGGCAGGGGGACTGAACATTATGCAGTTGGTCGATCTCTTCGGTACAGGGTGCATTGTCATCAGCTGTCGGGCCGTCTGTGGAGGTTTTTTAAGAGTATCTGCATAATGGCGAGATTCTCATCTTCATTTTGTGGAGGCAGGATTGAAAACGGCCATGATTTGTAGGAAATTGGGTTGTTACATGATTGGACCACAGAGATTAGCATTGTCTGTGAAATATATTGGGGATGAAAAGTTTGGTGTGGAAGGTGTCATTGGTAGATAGAGTCAACATAAAACAGTTCCATGCCATGGCCGGGATTTGAGACACGGATCTACTGGTTTCCATCCAGTCACTCTTACCCATTAAGCTACCATGACCAACTTGCCGTCATGTCACTAAATACTCCATTTGACTCGTATGTTTCCCCGGTAGACCACTAGGGGCTCTCGCATTCGAGATACACCGTTTGTGGCGACTTACTATCGTAAGTACTTGAGTCCTAGGCTTCATCGTTTAACTCTTATTATTTTAGTTAATTGATGGAAATTAATAATTTCTTCATACTAGCCGTATATAGGCTAAGATTTTTGATAGAGTGAACATGAAAAATGTCTTGATGACAAGTTGGCCATGGTAGCTCAATGGGTTAGAGCGACTGTTCGTAAACCTGGAGATCCTGGCCGTAGCTTTGAATTTTTCATGTTGACTATCAAAAACCTTAGACTCCATGCGGCTAGTATGAAGAAATGATTAATTTCCATCAATAAAATAAAATAATAAGGTATCATTGGATTTGGTATAGATAGAATGCCAAATCGTAGTGTAGTAGTCTTTTAACAGCTGTTTGCTCCAGGTTAATGAATGCATTTGTAATCTAGTGTAGTCCTGTAGCTGGCAGCTATCTTGGCGATATAAGCTACAGATTGGTATTAATGATGTATTGGTAAAATATGTTCATTTAACTTTATAACAAATTTACATTAAAAATTAAGGCGTCAAAGTTATTGAAATATTTGGATTTATTAAATTATCATTTCGATTAATACTTTGTTGTTTTCTAAGGTATAAGGTTTATAAAAGATTATTTTTTCTTCACCAAAAACTCATTAACTAATGTTAGACAAATTTTTAAGACATGTTGTTTCAAAGTTGTCCGTTTGCCATGAAACGTTTAAGCTATAAGGAAACTGAACAGGCCTTGTTCTCTATTGCTAATTTTTATATACAACGTGATTTTAAGTGGCATATATAAAATGTTGGATGGTTAGTTACAACAGTGCCGTGGACTTTAAGGACGCACTATCGTTCGTCTTCAGGACAAATGAAGTAAACTGAGTTTCGATTTGTGGAATACTAAAATAAAACAGTAAGACAGAAATAGTTTGAGAAGAAATTTATTAAATGGTATGAATAATAAAGATGCTAGTTAAACAGTTATGCAACAATAATTAGGTAATTCAAGATTCTGAAGTTTACATACACATGTGTGGTAAACCTTAAGTATCTTAATTATACACTCTTTAAATCTCTTTCACTTCTCATATAGGTAAATGACAGAAGCTGACTGCATTGTCACGCGACACATTGGCCATGGTTGCGCTAGGTATTGTGTTAGTAGTCCTTATAGCAGCCTCAGCGACATGTACATAAGCTTTCCATGCGCGTTGGTTCTCTTCTTTTATGTCTACAGTCCTTCTCAAATGTGTCGCATGATATCGTTTAGTTATATACTTATGGAACTATTTACACAAAACATTTCGATATGTTAAAGTGATGACATATGACGAGGATTGATTGCTTCATAATCAGCTGCGTCAAATTAATCAAAGTAATAAAATTTGAGTTTTCGATCATTGTAGACTCTTAACCCTCTGCAGTAACTTACATGTGGTGTCTACTGTGATGTCGAAAGCTCAACTGTTGTTCATTAATTTGACGTGGCTGATTACCAGAGGAGCAATAATGAGTAGAGTACTCGTACTTCCATAAAGTCTCTGGCAATGGCGGGGATCCCAGTTTGCGAACCGTCCAGCTGTCACATGCGCAAACCTGTACGCGCGAAAGTCAGTGTGTTGGTTAAAGACGAGTAAAGTACTGTACGGGAACAAGCTCTGTGTAGTTCCGCATTGCGGGGAAGTCAGTTAAGAGAGATAAACCGGTGACGTGTGGCAATGCTTGCATAAACATAAATTATTATTTGATATTGTTATTGTTCCTTACACGAGCGAAGCAGACGATAATTTATATGACATCACAGAGCTTCCTCAATCCCCTTAGATTAACCCACCAACATCACAGCTTCTACCACTCTCGCTGAACTCGATGGGACTCGCTTCTAAACTTAGCTACTTTAAATACAGGAACTTTATGGAAGTACAGTTACTCTAACACCCGCATGGAAAGCTTCAAATCTTGCATCCTTAAAGTAGCTAGTGGGCTTTGCATTTGACTACTATTACATGCCTACAGAATCTCTACTTGAATTACCGTTACTTCTCAATCCCAACAGCTTGCTCAGCATACTTCATGCACGAGCGTATTGTCTGTTGTCATGACAACGAGGGTTGACCTGGAAGTAGCAATCGCCGTTAAACGATTAACGTTAACCCCCTCCACACCCTTCACCTGAGCTCAGTTGAGTACACAAACACAACATGCCTTTACGAAAAGCATGCTGACCAATATGTCAGGATTGAGAAGTAACGTTATTTGAAGTATAATCTACAATCTTAAATTAACAAGTGGATACTGCCATTAGAAATTTTTGAGACATTTCCCTCAATAATTAATAAGGTATGTGTAGCTCAGAAAATATGTGACTAGTATTACAAATTATATTATTAAGGGTACTTAATGGTTTACTTACCATTCCAAAATCTGCGCGCCTTCCGAATCTATTTATAAGTGTGCGTTTTTATTTTTAATGTGTGTGATTTTTCAAGGAAAAAGAGGAAAAGAAGTATTAAATTAGACCAGTAGGTAACAAATGAAGGAAACAGAAACAATCCACAACACTTAAAAATTTAGGAATTCATTGAAAAGTTTCATTTGGTTTTGTATTATTCTCATTTATTATATTTGAAGTACAAAGCCTAGTTAGATTAAAAAAAAGCTTGAGCAACTAAAGAAAACTAAAAAGCTGTTGCTCAACAGTGTTTGACGATGTCTAATAGTTCCATATCAACTTTAATTGTTGTTGGTTTGTAAAGCTAATTAAAATATGACGTACTTAATTTTATAAACTCAAAAATTGTTGTCTCTCCACATAATTAGGACTTACTGATGGCCTTGGTACTTCATTTGATATTTTTTGTTGGTATTGTTGTTAAATCCCTAGAGAAGAATACCCTTAGTGTGTAGTGTTAAAGATCTCAGAATCTTTAACCTTCCTATAAGGTTTTTCTTCTTAGGTGACCTGCATTTCCTCTAAACTCATAATGTGACATGAAAGTGAAGAATATTAACACTTTTGACAAAGATAACATAGATACATTTGTGAAAATAAGTCGTTAAATCTCAATTGTCCTTTTTTGTATCCAGATTTCATAAGTTAGCTAAAGGAGCCAGATTTCATTAGATAAGAAATAGCATTGAAAGCACACGAACTGTTCAGACACTTTCTGACCATATATCCGTACACAACATTGATACACTTTATCACATCAGCACGCTACAAAATGCTGCAAATAGCACGTTTTGTTAACTTTTCTAGTCCTGGTCAACGAAGAGAAAGTTGAAGCCTGGTCCTAGAAGAATGTTCATGGAGCCTTTCATTGCTAACGCGCGTTCACACAGGAAATATTCAGCATAGGACGACAAGCTAGGTGTTTCCCAGTCATCAATAACTGATTTCTAGTTGCACGAAGTATTTATCTGCGAAAAGGTTAAAGCAGTGGACATCTCACATTTTCATCACTCGTTCTGCTGAGGAAGGTATCAGTTCTGCTGCTGACCTGGAGTGGCGTACCTGACGGTGGCCTGAAAACCGTTGCGAGGATCTGCAGTGTATGTGACGATTCTGGTGGAGCCATCAGGTTCCAAGACGGAGTATTGACCGCGGACAATATCTCCATCACGGGACTCCTCGTGATTCTGCTTGTTGCCCGTCTGAGGATCCTCAACTCCATAGGCGAAACGGTAGTCTGGCTTAGCCTACAACAAACAGAGTTTTTCTCGTTAAGTTCAACGTAACTTACGCCTTTCACTAATTTTATTCTAGGACAGACTTTTTATTTTTAAGAAGTCTTCGAAGAAGGCGGGTACTTTCTGTACATAACAAGTCTATAATTCGAACTCTGCTAAACTGTTCCTTCACGGCCTAGAATACTCCACACTGGTGTTCTGGACTGTACGAATAAAATGGCTTTAACAGGTACACATTTTATTACAGTACTACTATACAAATTAAATAATAGAAGCTACACTGGAAATACATGTCTAAATATTTTTCTCTCACATATTCAGTACGGCAGTCAGAAATGAACATTAGAAAACATAATTCCGTGGTAATGATATGAAGGATTCAACACTTGCATTCTTGCTACTGCCAATGTTCTTTGTTTAAATGCTAGATAAACGTACTTATTATATGAGGGACTAGTAATACAAATAATTTACCTCGAAATTTATATGAGTCCAGTGTATTATAAAATATATGTAACACAATGTCTCTGAGGAAAGGTTAACGCTAAAGTTCAAGTCTAAATCATAATGTTATTTATTGATAATATAGTACGAGAACAATGTAAGAACTAATTTATACATAAAAATAATAAATAAACAACAGAAAATGCCACTTTAAAGATTTACTGACGAGAAATTGAACTGGAATGTTCCGTACTAGAGCGCGCAGTTGTCGGGTGTTCCTGGATTACAAAGTGCCAAATGATTGATGCAGAGGGAAAATCCGATCAGCCCTTTTCAATGGTCCACGTATTTTGAAACTCAAAGCATCACTTTATAAAAAGTTATGAAAGACTAATACAAAATTTTTTTGGCCTAATCTCGTGCGCACACAAAATTTGGTTTCAAACATTTCATTGCGGAATCCATCGGCCAGAAAATGTTGTCATGTCTAACTGTCGATATTAAATATTTTGGATTTCACACATACCAAGGCTAAATGTCTCCCGAATAAATTCAGAAGATGTCCTCTGGTATTTTTCAAGCACAGCTCAAATAGTGAAATATTTTCAGCAGTAACAGCAGTTCCTAGGCGTTCTTCACGAAAATCCATTAGGAACCAAAAGAAAATAAGAAAGTCTAATCTCACGTGAATTTGCTGTACCAGTTATAAATTGTTGTCTTGGATGGAGCTTCTTTACATGATGCATTTAGAAGCCGATCCTCACATTGTTTAAATATTAATGCACGCGACTTAAAGTTGTAAAAGTTTATAACCTTAAATGTTCTCTAGTCAAACTCATTTTTAGGTGAACACAAAGCTTTTAAATAATAATTAACAGACCATTAGTATATCGAACAAACTACAGGGTATGCAGTCAACTTGCAAACATTAGGAAGTATCTCCAAAATATAAGCACATTTCATTTGTTTTTAGAAATACATATATCTAAAATGTCCAATTTCGCTCCTGTATGAAACCACAAATTTTTCCTTCGAAACGAGCTCAAAAATTTAACTGTCCTTTGAAAACATATTTATTCAATCTTGTGAAGCAAATATATATTAATGCAGATAAATGGAGAAACAAATATTGGACGATTACAAGCGTTGTCCTAAGGGAATTATCGTGAGTTGTTCCTCTCTTAAAGAATAAAATAGAATCGTGAAAGCAACAGCCAATAAGGCAACAACAACTTTATATTAAGTAGAGAGAGAGAGAACCGAGAAGTATTAAACATGCAAGTACTGAACTGAAAGTGCGCATTTTGTATGCATTTCTGTTGTACAATTTTGCAGCTCGATTCGTTAATTTCTTTCATTTCAGTTTCATTTCATTTACTCTAAGTTCATTTTTAGTTAAAATCATTTTTAAGTTAAATGTATGAGCGAATGAGCATTTAAAAACGGTTTAAAGGTACTACACACAAAGGTGTATATAATTCATTTCAAGTAAATGTTATGTGATATCAGCCATTTCCGAGATATTCATTTGTTTTGCTTTGAATTGTTGAATGCTTTTATTCCTTTTAATGACGCTATTAGGATGTTTCTCACGATTTCGTGAAACATATTCACTCACGTTTAAACATCTGAGTATCGATGCGATACCCTCTTTTCCCCTTGTATCTACAATGAAATGTATAATAGAACTATTTTTTCAAGATTTAATCTAAAGCTTTCGACTTGTGTGCGTGTGGAAACAGTTTCGTCGATGCTAACAAGAAATTAATCGTGTAAATACTATAATAAATAGCAATTATTCCACCATTTTCTTGTTGCAATGTCTCTCGTCACATTGCCATGAGATCTCCATACCCGTATCATGCTCTACTCAAATGATAGCGGCTGACTAGACGAGGAAACAACCAACGAAGAAGAAACCCAGCACTAACACATGATACTATCACCATCATACAACAAAAACACTTGGCATAATTTGCTAATATCTTTGAAGTTGCCGCAAATTAACGAGCGACCAAAGGAAACGCTGCACTCCACAAAACATATTTTCCTAATTACTGGAAATGGGATTAGTAAATTTTGTTTTGCAGCCGTTGATGCGTATTAAGGCTCTACCAACTCAGTGACTTCAGGTGCTAAAAAGAATAATCAAATAGTATCGTACTCTGCCTTTACTGGCGAGCCTGATTACCGAAATGAAAACTTTGTTCACTGAACTCACAACATAATTTATCACAATATTCATTTTGAGGATGCATGAAGATGTGTAAAAGAATGCCCTATAGAATTAATAAATCAGAACTTCAGGCCTTCATTTAAGAGTGTAGCCGGCCTAATGGGACTTCCCTTGGCTATAGCAAACGTGCTTAGTCCCCTAGGTTTAAGTTCATATACTTTTCATGCAAATGATAACTGCAGTAACTCACAGCTTTGTCACAGAAGATGTGGGAAATTATATCCTTATGCGACACATATCTATCACGCTTATTAAGGCATTATAACATTATAACGTTATAATTGCCTTATAAGACATTACTTCTTGTTCGGAAACTGCAGGCATTTCCCACTAGTATTACCGCTTAAGACTTCAAACGCATGCAAATTATTCTGATGTACTTGAATTTTTAAATTCTGTTAATATTTAACGCCAATTCTTACTACATACGGAAACACAAGGAGTAAACCTGAAGATACATGCCAATTATAAAGGCTGAAGAAAACCTGAAAAAAAAACTCATTTAAAGAGAATGGTCCCTGCGCGATTTGAACCATGGGCATTTCAACTGGAAGTAGTGGGTTTGAATTCAAGGGACCGTGAATATCTGACTTCGCCAGTATGCTTCCCAGTACTAAACAAATTCCCAGAGGGCCGGCCACGGGTCCAAGCGTGGTAGGAATATACATGGCACTTCTGCAATTGGATCTGTTTCTCTACCACTGGGAGGAACGGATGGCATGAAGGTACTATAGGAACAGGCAAAGTAGGTGGTAGAGACACGTAGAGTTCCTAACAGCAACTGGTTTGACCGCTTCAGCCACCACAAGTTATCTAAGTAACGGTTACAGTTCATGACTCAGCCTTAGAAAAAAAGAAAAAATATATAACAGAAGCTACCAGAAGCGAAGTTCGATTCGGAAAACATCGGAGGAATTCGCTGACGCTGCGTTCACAATAAACGCTTTAGAAAGGTAGAGTCAAAATGAAAAATTCAATTTGAATCCCAGCTATGTCATTGAAGTTTTCAGTCTGACTCTACCGTTCCATACTTTGGCCTACACACGGCTAGTGTGAAAGAACAATTGATTTTTCCAATATACACTTTGATACCACTCTGACTTCATTTCAAAGCTGTGTTATAGATGCGTGGCGGCTTGGCCGTGGACATTTCACCGGGCATCTGGTTTCATCCATGCCCTGCTAAATCAGGGCAGTAATAGATGCAGAGAGTTTATACATTCCATACTAAATTAATTTCCATTTTTATTTGATTTTACATATGTGAATAAAAATTGATTTCGGGTAGATTAAAACAGAGTAGATTGTTTCAGTTTTATGTGTGAGTATTAATGCCATAAAATACGTTAATCTTAGCGATTGGAAGTTATATAACGATGTGCGTAATACACATTTCGTATCTCTACAATAAAAATTAAAATAATGTCTGGGATTCGAACCTTTGTAGGTCTAGCTCCTACATATTTTTCTATAACCGCTCGGTTATCTGTGCACGTTTAGTAACTGATAGTTATGAGAGGATTCAGTAGGACGAATCTAAAGAGACGCGTCCTGTGACACCATTGTAAACCGACCGTGGAAATGACGTGGACTTAGAAGAATACACGATTCCAAAGTCTGCTCATTTTTTTCAAAGGGTGTACATGTATTAAAAACCAGAATATGTTGCGTTACAGATATAACAGCTAGTATTTATTAAGGGTTTACCAGCGTGTACTAGAACTTGCACTATTTTACAAAGGCCTCCAATTATTGAAGTTTAAACTGCCCAGAAAATTTTATTAAAATTTTCAAACATAACGTTAACTCTTCTCTGCGCATGCAACGTACCTACAGCAAGACTATGACAAGATTCGAAGGGAGAACTTAGCATCTCGGCCTATAGAAGATCTTTTGTAGCTTTGTCTCCGATGGGGTTCCACCTGAAGGTGGGAATGAGATGAGAGGATATTAAATGTGGTCGAACTTGTAGAGAAACAATAGACGGTGGGTTCCCTATATATAAAAGGTGAAACTCCCTGGCGGCAACTCATGCAACCGGTTCCTCTACTCCCTGTTCATTTATACATCTTCAGGTGGCCCACGATTCGGCGGACGAGGATTTACAGAGAGAAAATTCCCTGGCCAAAGGTCTCTCCGAAACGTAGAACTCTGGAATAGGCTACTAGGATAAAAACTGAAGTGAAATGGGTGGAGAGAAACTCGGAAACCCTTCCCAGCTTTCGCCTGGCGATCCGGGGAAACCACCAAAAAGCCAATGGGTCAAAAAGTTTGCCCGCTGAAATCGAACCCATGATCTCCCGAATGCAACTCACACACGCTTCCATTTGAGGCTTTCCGCTTGGTTTAGCTACAGTAAGTAAGGAGAGTTATTGTATTTCAGCCAAAAATTCGATACCAAGATTTCATCCTAAATTCGCGCGAGTAGCTTCGATGGTTTTGGCACCTTCATTAAACTAAAAAGCATAAGTTATTGAAAATGTGCTTTGTTGTCGATGTAACATTCCATTTTATTGGCCTGGAATCAACAAACAGTATTCAAGCACCCAAAAGCTAAACACACTGTTTTGTAGTGCGCACAATTCTCTAATTAGCAATATAAAACGCATTGCCAAAGCATTTTATTTTGCATGCAAAACATTCATTAAAATGCCAGAACTTATGGACCCAACGTTATCTGGCTTGCCATCATACATGAATTCATTTGCTAGTTGTGCTTGCAGTCTTCATTGCCACTCCAAAACACTAAAGTTTCTGAATATTCTTCTGAAATGGATTCCTTAAGTCGGGCTTTAAATAGATGCTCACACGATTCAAGAACGTCTAAAGATTTTTGGCGTCAAAAAGAAAGAAAATAAATGAGAGATGGATGTTGCCAGCTTATTTTAACGAGATAGTATTTTGAATAATATTTAACTACCCGTTCTTATATCATCGACATCATATATGGTGGGAAAAGATGACATATGGAATTAAATGATAATTCGGAAAGTAAGTTTCGGAAGGAGACATTCCAAGCCTAAATTTATGTCACCTCTCCGATAAGTTTAGTTATAATTACTGAGGAAAACTCAGAAGAAAACATCAGGATGAACAGTTCTGGCGGGTTTTGAACCATAGAACTCCTAGGCTATCCGTGACGGTAAGAAGTTTTACATTCTTTGATGGTCTTAAAATATAAATGTAAGTACCTGCAGTCTACCACAAGAAAAGTAGCACTGGTGATTTTTAAACCGTGAACTGTTATATATAGCTGCATAGTCAGCCGCTGGGTCAACATTCGGCGGTGAAACTAGACCAATTTGTGATGGAACAAAAAACTGAAGGACGGTAAAATGGTGTTTTCGCAACCTTCTGAGGAAGCTAGGTAACGAATGTGTGAAAACAGACGAGAGTAGTGAGGCGTGAAGATGCTTTCCGGTCTATTGAGCATTACTCTCAACATTGCATTGTGTAACTGTCGGGTTAATGCCACTTAGACACGCAATAAAATTCTTCATGGTGTTGATTTAAGCTGCTGGTCGCGATGTTGCTGCTTTAGGTTTTCTGACAGATCAAAAAACATCAACTTTTAAATTGTGTTAACCTCTAGTTGACCCTTAGCAATCAAAGTTTAGAAACAAGAAATTAAGACATTCATGTACTTACTTGTATCTTTTGACACTGAAGGAGTATCAAAATCACGCTGCAAATCTTTCGGGTAAAAGCAAGCGTGATTCAGAAGTTACTTTAATGTGAAACAGCTAGAAATGTGTAATTTTTTGAGATGAGAAAACCAAAACAGCAAACATTGCCGAACATCAAACATTTTGAATGAAGCAACTTTTGCCTACGAGACAACTGTTACTATTTCTTGCATTTACGAGTATAGTAGGAACAGAATGTATTTAAATTCCACCCCACCCCCCCAAAAAATTATATATTGTGATTTCACCGAAAATAAGTAGGTACATGCATTGATCCAAAAAAGTGATTTTAAAAATGTATTTATGTTCAAGAGTATGACACGAAGATGTTCAAGGAAATTTGGAGAAATGTCTCCAAATTACCATTTACACGAGCAAATCTACAGTACCTTTCGATATTTTTTATTTCATAAAAAATAGTTCCAATACTTTTGTTAAAAACATATATTAAAGAAATTTTTACATGATATACAAAATGTATATTTTGAGTTTTCTATGAATACTAACCATGTGAGGTCCTTTTCATTGAAATGAAGTAACGCGTAATTTTATTAAAATAAAAATATAAGTAAGGACTTTATATATATATATATATATATATATATATATATATATATATATATACACACACATCCTTCCTCACCGTGATGCCCCAGTTCGGGCAAAGATACAATAGATCAAGACTAGTCGGTTTGCCGAATCCCCTCCGTAGTAATGCTAATGATGTTTCTAAATAATGGGTTATTGAGTAAGTCTTGAAACGTGGCAACACTGATAGTACTAGTAGTTACTATGCAACACAATCAATAGTAGACGTCACGTGTAAATATCACTTTCATCTGGTGGTAGTAGTAGTCGTTCCTCCAAGGTACGAAAGTGGCTATTTAGAAGTTATTGGAGTTCTTGGGGTGGTCACACTTAACGTAATTTTAATTGTTTAGTATTTCTTATTATTTAAAAATATTAATCTACACATTTTCACAAAGAAAAGTATTTCAAAACATTAAGCCATCAGTAGCTTTAGAAATTCAGTGGAAAATAAACCTATCGGTTCGCAATCGTTCACCACTTGAGGCTTCAGGTTATTCAATTCATTTGTATGGTATTTATAATGGCGTATGCCTTGTTTTTGTGCACATCTTCAATATTAGAGATAAAGCTTTGTGAGTTAAATAATTCATATAGCTCCACACTAGCTTCACTCAGACTACGCAAAATTGTCTGAAATGCTTATTATATGTTAATATGAACCTCAATACATTTATATGGCATCCTTACGCGTATATTGTGGCAGTTTTCAGTGCATAAATGCATGCATGGGAATATCAGAAAATAAAATTACTGCCCTTAGTGAAAAAAAGAAGGTGACTTACCACATAGTCAACAGTGGCTGCTCCCGCTTGTTGATAGGGAAGGGCCACTACTTTAGGCACCTGTACTGTTGTGATGGCTCCTGATACAGGTCCTCTAAATGTGCTGTAACTGTAGCCATATTGCGCCCGCGCTGATGCCAGTAGTAGCAGCACAGCGAATACCTGTGACACGAAATAACAAAACAATCATTGTACCGAACATAACGCTTTCATGATGTCTTGCTTCTAAGCGGCTGAGCTATTTCTGGTATAGCTATTTAACAAAATCTGATGCGTTGTTGTATAAGTACGACTTTCTCTATTCACTCTTCTATAAAACTTTTCTTACAAAAGCTTTCTTTTCTGCTTGCTTATTGTTTATCAAGATAAATTTTCATTACACATTTATTTAAAGACTTTATTATACATATAAGTAGCTTAAGGCAATTATCTAAATTCTTAGAAAGTGGCCTCTGTTGCCCCCAGCAATAGCTAATACATTGAAGAAAGTACATCCAAATTTTACATTATGTTTGTTCAAAGAATAATGGAAAGTCCAAGTGATTTCACTTTAAGTTTCAATTGTGTTAATTTGTGACCGATCTGCCGAGACCGGTCGTCTAATATCCTTCAGTTCTAAATAGCTTGTTATGTTGCCAGTGGTGCTCACCGGCAAACTCGAAGCGTGCAGATTCGTGTGGGATGTCAGTGACCTTACGAGGTAACCGAGGCTTTAGTTATTTGTTAATAGAACGATTGCTGCCAGTGCAGTGAAACGGCAAACCTTTCGGTTTAGTGTTAATTGTTCGCGTGTAAAAGTAATATGGTAAATGATTTAATGTTAACAGCACGATATAAAGAATGGCATCACAATTTTAGGGTAAAAGTGGCTGTGTTTGTGTGATCGAAACCTTTTAAATCGGTTCTTGAGTTCGCGTTCTTTTGGTGAAAAATGTCACATAATTTTAACAGTGAGGCCAACTCCGGATCTTAAACCTTTAAAAACTAAATCACACGATCACACATTTAATTTTGATCATTACTGCCACCAGTGTATCAGCAGAACGATCTTTTTCAGCGCTTCGCGGAATCCACACTTATCTAAGAAACACTCAAACTCAAAACTGTGTCCTTGCTCGTATCAGTGGAAAAGATGTTGTTAAATAAACTTTAAAAGCAACAGCAAACAACATTTGAAAACTCTATCATTGATGTTTTCTTGGAGAAGAATCGGCACATTGAACTGAAATGCAAATAAACACTGTAAATTGACGAAATTGTAAATACACTTTAAGTAAGACATGTCGCTATAATTTTTATTTTTATAACTGTGTTTGTTTTATGTTATGCAGCAACAACCTATATAATATTAACCCGGAAGCCCTCGGAATTCGCGACTGCAACTCCCCAGATTGAATTTGAAGCAACCGGCAACACTTATGAACCACCCACGGCACGTCCCTGAACTCTATGTTCTTGGCATGATCACGGGTGAAAAAAAAAATGAACAGCGACTTTACCATTTCAAAAATGTATAAGTATTTAAAACTTCAGGTCAATAACAAATAATATACAAGAAATGGTAAACAGCGAACAAATAGTGTTTGACAAACTGAAAGCTTTAATGAGAGTACGTTTTGTGTAGCTAGGTTTTATCTTATTTCTTATTTTACTAGTTATGCAAAAATAATTTTGAATGAGGAGATTTTAGCAGGATATTTGCAGAAGTTTCGAGATGCTCTTTATTTGTAATGAATATACTAAACATCTGTTTTTAATGAAAATTACTTGTCCTAACGAAAAATGTCCCATATAAAGAATAATAGAGAATGGATGAATTTTCTTGAAAACGTTTGTGTTGCATCATTCAAAGAAGCTGAATTTAATTCAAAATTTGGTAACCGTTATTTCCAGTGAAATGGAAAGAAGATGAAATAAACAGGAACCAAAATTACAAAACGTCTTATTGTTTCCTTATTTAATTATGAGGTCACACCTTGAAGGCTTTTTCTGTTACTTTTGGCGTACTGTATCCGAGTATATACCGCGAGGTTACCATTCTATCTGCCTTATAGGTAGTTACAAGATGATAGATGGCTTTAGTTGTGCAGTCGAAAATGTAATTTACTGAGTTTTTGGCCACGAAACAAAGAGTAAGTGCAATCTGTGTACTACTCGACAAAACGTTGGTGTGTTACTTAAGTTCGTTTAGAAAGTTATCACTGATAAAAGAACCTTATGTGACAACATCTTCTCATTGTTAGACTTGTGCTTTAAGGATTGTTTCGAGATTGTCGTTATCTGAATGCGATTAGGGTGTATTCCATTTAACTAATTGCTCATTTACTGACCCCAATTAGGTTTAGGATTTCATTACGGAGGGGATTCGGCACGTAGGCCACCACGCTGGGTCCATTGTTCCTATGCACCCAAGCGAGGGCACCCCTGGGAGGAAGGATGAGGCGAAGGAGACAGAGGGCGGCCGACCCAAGGAGCCACGACAGTACAGAGGGCAGGGTCCCTACAGTTTACTTGGATAAAGACTTTCCCCGACAGGCCAGAACAACGAACTCGCTCCCCTACAGCGGAACGGCAACGAGCCCAGCAGCCTAGTTCTAAAGGTCCCAGGAAGGCGATCCGAGCCTCAAAGGTCTCTGGCTGGCGGTCGCGAAATGGTCCCAGCAGAGGAGCAGAGATCGGCAACCGACCTACCGAAGGAGGAAGTAGTTTTCCTCAGAGCATATCAGCATGCCATGCACCGCCGAGACTCCGGCCGACACTTCTACCCTGAAAGAGACCACCAGATAAAAGATGATATGAAATGATAATGGAGATGAAATGGAGGGACAGGAAATTCGGGGGATGTAATTAACTTATCCAGTATTCACTTAGCGACCCGGGAAAACCCACCGAAAAACCCATGGGTCAGGTAGGTTGGCCACGGAAATCGAATCCGGGCCTCCCGAATGCGGGCCATAGACGAAACCGTCTGAGCCATTCCGCTCGGTACTGACCCCAATTGCTCCTGGTTCTATGTTTTGTTTAGACATTGTACGCTACTGTTTACTGTCGGTTGGATGCTTTGTTGGAGATGACGTGGATTCCATTCAATAACTGAAAGCCCACGCGTGCTCTGGTATCATAAAAACGCACTTGCTCTGAACATATGTAGGCAACAGAATATTACTGAGTTAAATTTTAAGAGAAAACTTTGGAGGATGAAAAAATGAATTTTAAAATTAATTAAGTTTTCAAAAATGGTTTCAGTTCTTGAGGTGTTATTTAGGTTGCATGTTTTCTCAGTCATATTAAAATTAAAATTTTTGCCAAACTTTAGAAAATCCTGGAAATCTCATTGCAACCTTGGTAAGCTTTGTGCTATTTAATTATTAATCCTTCAATCTTAGCAAAAGCTAAATCACCTACAGTCTGGTATATTTAATCAACTAGCCTAATAAAGAAATCATCTCTCCTGGAATAATTTTGAATCAGAGTGTATGCGCTTTGCTAGAAACATATCATACCAACCATTCGAAAAGATTTGGATAGGCCATAGTGAACATGGCATGACCTTTTATCAAATTGCTTCTACTTATAGGTTTTAGAATGTTAAACGGGATCTCAGTGAACAAGGCAACCAGCTGTAACGTCCGTGATGCAGCGTTTGAAGGTTTGCGATCAAGTTTAAGGTTACCATCTTGAAAACAAAAACGTAATAATATTATGAGCAATTAAGTTTATCCAAATAGTGCAACAGTTAAAATTAATTAACTATTATTGTTATTATTATTTCTCCTTTACACAAAGTATATTTCTAGGGTTAAGAGAGTATTCCGGATGTTTGCAGTAATGGGCTGCTTAATTAGTGCAAGGACTGGCAAAGGTGAGGCTAAATTGAAGACTTTTGTAAAAGTTTGTAATTACTTTAAAGGCTTATATTAAGTGCGAAGATTAGTTAAAGTCCAATAAAGTTTCAAAAAACAAATACAATATATTGAGGATTTAGCTAACGAAATTAAGATAAATGAGGTCAAAACACAAATATATAAGTTAAAAAGCAAGTTATGTGGTATTGATGGGTTACCAGGAAAGTTCTGAAAAGAATGATGTGAAAATGACTATAGACTGAGGTTAGTAGTGAAATTGTTTAACGCAATGCGTAAAAGAGATGGAATACCAGAAAACTGCAATGTAGTATCAATCTATAAATGCAAAGGGATATAGAAGACCAACAAATTACATAGGTATTGCCCTTCTAACAGTGATAGGTAAAGTATACACAGGGAATGCAGAGAATGAGCGGAGAAAGAGGGCAAGTTAAATTTCAGGAGGGATTTAGGAAAGAAAGTAGAACAACACATAATATATTAATCATAAATACAATTGTAGATAACTATTAAGCATTAAAAGCATAATGAGCTATAAAAAGCATATCATGCAATTAACAGGGAGACGCTTTGGGCAAAACTAATTAAGAATGGTGTGAATAAATCATTTATAAGTAACTTATATGCAAATGACTGCTGTGTGAAAATAGCTAAGGGAAGAATTACTGAAAAGAACAAGAATAATTCGAGGTTTAGAGAGGGGTGCAAACTTAGTCCATGCTCTTTCCTATATTCATAGATGATATTAGAGAATGAACGAATGAATGAATTCCTGTATTTCCTTAAGTGGGACATAGGACCTTCTGAACCACGCAACCTCGAGGCCCGTAGGCAACGGGTTGAGGATCAGAGATTTCCTGATCAGAGTGATCCCGGGATGAGTGATCAGCCTAACGCCGGAAGTGAAAGTACGAGAGAGATACGGTGACAGGAAAGATGATGATGAAGCAATCAGTGGAATGCTGGCAGGGGAAACCGGAGGACCCGGAGAAAAGTCGCCCCAGCGTCATGTTGTCCACCAATAATCTCACTTTGCGGTCGTATGTGATCAAACCCGTGCCGCTTTGGTGAGAGCCAAGCGGTCTAACCACTCAGCCACGGCGCGGCCCCCATATTAGAGAAGGAATACTAAAATGTAATAAGTATTCATCAGTCACTAATAATAAGTATCTACCAGGGTTACTGTTTGCAGACACTCTAGTAGTAGGTTCTTTTTTCAGTTGTGGAGCTAAGCAAAGCTCTTAAAGCAATTGGCAAATTCTGCAAAGATTAGGGAATACGAATAAATAAATAGAAACAAAAAATCATGATCTTTAAGAAAGAATGTAAACTAAATAATACGAAAAATGGCATTTGCAAGGAATGCAGTTGGAAATAGTAAAAAATCGACTAGCTATGGGTAGAGCTCAATGGTTGCATTGAACAAAATATAGAAAGTATTAGCAAAGGAGAAACAATACAGGTAATCACAGCATGTGTGAGTAAAACACAAAAAATATATTATTACGTGGTTAGAAAGGATTTACAGCAGAGTGGTACAAGAATGGTTGTTATGCACAGCAGAGATATGAGGCTGAAAAAAGGCTGGGAAACTGTCGATACAATACACAGGAATTTTTGCAAAATATGTAGGTTGCCAAGAAGTTCACCCAATAGAGTAGCACAAGCAGAACTAGTGAGAGTGGGAGCAAAAGCTAAAATAGCAGAAATAATAGTCAAATACTGGCTAAGAATAAATCTATTAAGGGAAGATGCATCGTTATACAGCGGGCCCAAATGACCTCGTTGTCGACGGGCCCTAAAACACCACTCACTCACTCACTCACTCACTCACTCGCTCACTCACTCACTCACTCACTCACTCACTCACTCACTCACTCACTCACTCGTTATACAGTAGAAAATGGAAGAAAAAGAAACTTGGATGCACAAGAACAGATAATATTGGAAGAAATGGGAATGTGAGAAACATGAAAGAAAGAAGTAAGAATAAAAGTAGAAGAATAAATGTAAAGGGCAGAATAAAGGTAAGGGTTTCTGGAAAGAAATTACAAGAAGGATGGAGGATTATAAAAACCAAGAAATTTTAAGTAGTTTTAATAAAAGAAGTTCATTAAAATGTTATAAATATTTAAAATAGAATGGGGAAGAGAAGAATACATCGAGGTATGTAACAAAGAAACTAGAATGGGATATGTATGTGCAAGAACAGGTGAAATGAATTTAAATGACTAAGAGGAAGATAAGGAGGGAGAGAGACTAAATGCAATAAATTGTACTATAATTGGTATTACATTCTGTAGTACAATGATACTGAAAATGGGAGAGAGAACTTAATACTAGAGGAATGGAAAGATTTTTCTATAAAATTAAAAGTTAGGGAGATTTTTAACTTAAAATCATATGATTATACAGAGAAAGCAGGAAGATATTTAGGAAAATAATGTTAAAACGGTTAAAAATGTGAACAAAAGTGGAGTAAATACGAAAAAGGATAAAGAGGCGAAGAAACAAACACAAATATAAAAAGAAATAGACTTTTCCATTATAAATACAAGAGAATGTTAAATATTAGGAGAAGATACAGAAGTAATTAACTCCAAGATAGAGTAATAAATTCTCTAAATGTTATGTGAAGTTTAAAGAAGATAATAAATCATTCATTCATTTTATAAGTTAGAGAAAATGTGAAGTGTCACCCGCATGAGTGATAGGAAGAAGGCGATAATGGGACAGTAGCTTCAAGGAAAGAATAGGAATATATACAGTAATGGTCTGGTTTAAAGTTATATAGAATGGAGAACAGAAAGCTTTATAAAGAAATGCAACATAGATTAGTACGATAGCCTCTTAGTTCTGAGTTCTAGCTTTGATTCCCGCATTTGGGGATGATTTGTCTTTAACGGGATTATTCTCCACCCACCCTAGATACTAAGAGTATGGATGAGGGTAAGTAATTTAATGTTTAAGAGAAAACCGACATGTCTATAAGAAACCCATCAGGAAGTAAACATTAATTGCTAATGAGCAAATGTTCCGAAGTCAAAGCTGCTAACGTGAATTATTGAAGGTGATTATATAAATGGAACAGGAACAGAGGAAATAAAGTACAAAGGAAGGAAGGAAGGAAGGAAGGAAGGAAGGAAGGAAGGAAGGAAGGAAGGAAGGAAGGAAGGAAGGAAGGAAGGGAGGAAGGAAGGAAGGAAGGAAGACAACAACGTTTTGCGCAAAAGTGAAAAAGAAAAAAATACGACCTTCTGTTTTGTTATTACTCAATTTGTCGTCAATGCAGTGACATCATTTCTACTGTTACTTTCTTTTATCAGCTCAGCGCCAACGAGAATGGGATTGGGATTGGGATTTCATTTCATTCAGTACGTAGGCCACCATGCTGGGCCCACTGTTCCTAAGCCCCCAAGTAGGGGCAGCCCCGGAAGGAAGGATGAGGCGAAGGAGACAGAGGGCGGCCGACCCAAGAAGCCACGACAGTACAGAGGGCAGGGTCCCTACAGTTTACTTGGATAGAGACTTCCCCGACAGGCCAGGACAACGAACCCGCTAACCTGCAGCGGAACGGCAACGAGTCCAGCAGCCGAACCCTAAAGGTCCCAGACAGGCGATCCGAGCCCCAAAAGCCTCTGGCTGGCGGTCCCGAAATGGTCCCAGCAGAGGAGCTGAGGCTGGCAACCGACCTACCGGAGGAGGAAGTAGATTTCCTCAGAGCACATCATCCTGCCATGCACCGCCGAGACACCCACCGACACTTCCACCCTAAAAGAGACCACCAGATGAGAGATGGTGTGAAATGATAATGGAGATGAAATCGAGGGACAGGAAATTCGGAGGATGTAATCAACCTACCCAACATTCGCCTAGTGACCCGGAAAACCCCCCGAAAAACCCATGGGTCAGGTATGTCGGTCACGGGAACCGAACCCGGGCCTCCCGAATGCGGGCCACAGATGAAACCGCCTGAATCATCCCGCTCGGTCAATGAGAATATAGTAAACCACAATTTGTAGCTTTGTAAAGGGTTATTGTTAGTGTTATATACTTGCACGCTAACCATTAGATCGCGAATATAATCCTGGCCTTTTTCATATGTTTGTTCAGTCTAAATTTCACTGCAGCTCTAATTGAAGTGGAAGCAGCAAATACATCACTTTTCAGTTGACACTAGGCCCTTGTTTGAAAATGCTTCTTATTAAATGAGCAACTTCATAGTGCTGAAGCAGTAACTGCAGTGTAGCGTAATCAGATAGTAACTAGTATTTTTTTTAAACTGAAGAAAGCAATCAGAGCATGGCGGAACTCTTTTCTCGACTACACAGACTCATTATATTGCCTAAGTGTCTCTGTTTACAGTTCACCCAAGCGTAAAAGGTCCTTTACTGAAAACAAAATAAAGGATGCAGAGAGTCAAAATTAACTCTAGGACGAAACAGATATATTAACAAACAGCGCTGTATAATCTGCCAAGAGTGTATCTGTCCCTAGCAATTCCAGATTGTGCCCATTTGACACAGACGAACCGTCATCTCTTAGCGATTGCCCTAGAGTGATTTCTGTAAGGAGTCCCCCATGAAGGGAGAGTATTGGACAAGTGTCTAGTTAACCACGCACCAGAAAAAAGTCCTTACCGCAGTGCAAATTCCAACGCACCACTGCAGCGCATCAATCCTATTTGTCTGTGGCCATAATCAAAACAGATCTAGTAAATGAAATTTAACAATGGAAGGCGAAATCAGTGGAATTATATAAATCACGCCATTATTTTCTTCAAACGATGTAGTACTCCTACTATCATTCGTCAAAATGTCTTATCAGTATTTAACAGCTTAAGATTATCTCAGACGTAGTGGTGGTGGTAGTAGTAACAGCAGTAATAGTGCTCTCATACATTAGATTTATATTCTAAAATGTTAAAATAATTATATGTAACATTTAACAATTACTAACGTAAAATATATGTTACATCTTTGTTTGAAAATATCTAATATATAATCTTAACAGATGAAAATGTTCAATACTACAAAGTTCTGAATCAGCGAAATATTATACAGTTATATAACAAAAACCAAAACTCGCACATTAATTGCTGGAACCTTTCAATAGTTTTCGTATAAAAGTTTTATTTGCTACAAATGTTGTAACGCAGGAAATAACTGAAAAAAGCAGTTATATGTGAGAAGCACCACTGACGTTTGGAGGTGTTTAAGGGAAACAAGGGATTTACTGCATAAAACGAATGAAAATGCGACAAAAATCGATTGGAGTTATTCAGATTAAAAAGATCTGCGTATACAATATAGACATTTTTGCGGACAGACAGACCGCTTGAAAAGTAGGATTGCATAGAAATTCATTTTCATAGAAACTGTGACGGCCTAGAGACAACGTGTACTCCTATTCTGGTAACTTCCACGCATACGTCGGCTGTTTGATATAGATCAGTCATGTGGTAGAAATTGACACATATTAAGCATTCACGACTCTTTCATATAGATAATTGTTGAGGACTATACTTTATTATCGCTGAACAATTATCCTACGTTTATTTTGAGGTGGCAATAAAAACATGTGATATAGAAACAAGTGTCAAATTCAAACGACAAGTTCTCTTTGGAGAATCTGCAAAACAAGAAACAGTTTAGAACTGAAAGACCAAGTAACAACTGAACTGCTGACAAATATTTACGAGATGGACAGCCTCACGTGAGAATTATAAGGATATGATACATATGTAGTGCCATATTTATTTTATCTTCAGTAACTGCTAATATGAATAAGGTCATAACTGCATCGGCCAATGTTTTGAATTCCATCATTGAGTGTATTTGAAATATTATTTTGACCATTTTATATCTTCATTTTATTCGTAAAATACTCCTAGAAAATACAACACTCGATTTCCGAGTTCTCTAAGTAATTCACTCGTGACGTTACGTATATAAAATGGGAGGGTGCTAACTGAATGTTAAAATTGTAGTTATAGGTATATGATATAGTTCACTTCAACTACAAGGGCGGAAACGGAAGAAATGTTACTGTTGCGGTATATGTTATATATGGGAAATTATGTTTTTCACGTTTTAATTTGATTTACGAGAAATTGCTGAAAGCTACTTTAAAGGGTACAAAACTATAGAAATAGGTAATATATTAGCTTACTTAAAATGTGTGATTATAAGTTACCAGCCCATGTGGACCAACACCAAGCACAAATTCAGGTTTGGTATTTTAAACAAAAGTTTTAACTTACTGAAGCATACCCGCAGTTATAGAATAGGCGCCCGCCTCGGTAGCAATGTGGTAGCGTGTCTGCCTCACGTTCAAGAGGTCCCGAGTTCGAATCTCGGTCAGGGTGAGTACCTGGATAAGGTTTTTCCCGGGAGTTTCCCTTATTCTGAAAGATGAATGCCGCGTAACTCTAAGCTCTATGCCCCCTCGGTTCATTTGAGCATCATTTCACCCATTCCATTCAACGTCCGATATGCCTAAACGTTGGAGGACGTAAATCACAAAAAAAAAAAAAAAAATGCAATAGAATCCTAAATATACACTGACATACGTACTCTAAAAAGAAAAGCATGATACTGTTTATCATAATTAGGTTAAAACAGCATTTTATGTATTTGCGTATAAGCCCAATTTCGAGTCTTTGTTGAAAAAAAATTATAGGAGAGCTCCAGTGAGTGATGGACAATCTGATCGAGATGAAAGAACGATCCACAACTCTATGACATTTACAAAAGTTTAAGTTCTACAAATTGTTCCTGGCAAAACCTTCCTCTTCTATTTACTTCATATTAAATTTTAACTGCAATGGTCATATCGCCTATTGGCGATGGTATTGACTCGTATACGTTGGGTTGCTGGTACTTTGGATTTCTAATCATTAGATCACGCACACATTCGCAATCTCATTCACACTTCCATACTCTAGGGAAGATGGGGAATCATCTTGGTTGAAGAAAAATCCCGACCCCAGCAGGGAACCGAACCCGGGACCCCTCGCAAGGCAGACAGATGCTCTACCGACTGAGCTCACGACCAGCCCAAGTATTACACTTTGCTACTCATACAAGAGGGATTAAGTAGGCTAAAACTACGTCAAATTTTCATGTTGCTTGGACAACCAACAGAGACTTAGTACTTGAATACTATTAAGTATTTGAAAATTTAAATTAATAACAAAACATATCTCGAAAAGACTACGAAATGTTGACATAATTTTTGCGTTTTAGTGATATTTGTCTGTGCGGGCGAGTGTAATTAAGTTTATCTCTTGTGTTTACGAATTATTAGATAAAATTTTACAAATTTCACTCAGAATGAGAGACCTAATATAAATTTTGGGCAAGTGACGCTGAAAACAATTGATGCACACTTGGTGCTGCTTTCACATATTTCAATGTAATGCTTGAAGTCATAACCGTATTCAATGCTAAAAAAGCATACATATTATACTTGAATGAATGCCAATACTCAATCGTGACAATTTGCTCACATGCTTTCCGCACGGTCGTCATGACAACCAGGATACAATCGCCGTTCAAGTCCTCTCCACACTCTTCGCCAGTAGAGAGGGCTTAAAGGCTAATTGCTAATTCAAGGTCAACAATTGTTGTTACGATAACAGATACAACACGCCCGTACAGAAAGCATGCTAAGCAAGCTGTCAGGATCGAGAAGTAATGCTAATTCAAGTAAAATTAGATGCATTGTGACTTTAAATTATTTCAAAATGATGGATATTTACTCATTTTTGTGCGTTTCTTCGTCAGAGACTCACCTGGTATAGGAGTACAGAGGCCATTTCAAAGAATCAATCAGTATCAGACGAACCACAAGAAACTGTCGGGTTGTCGTCATGTTCATTGCTTTTATATGCTTTCTTGAGCTTGGTCGCCATTCGATCATCTGATTTTGTTTACCAATTGTTGTCTCTTCCGCCTGTTCGGTTTCGCAATGACGTAACATCTTAGCGGATGAATGGCTACATCAAATGGAAGGCCGCAACCACAGCACGCTTGCCGCTTGGGCTTCCAGAGATTATTGCGAAATTGGTACCTTCGTCATCAGCTATTGCTCTTGTGTTCAGCAAGGGTTGTTGACTTTCGTAGCCACTCTTTTCAGTCGAGAGTCCAAGGAAGATCAAGGAGGTGCCTATGCATGTGTATCTGCAGCAGGTGAAGGAAAGGGATGTTCCTTATGATATCGATATTACTCTCCTACTTAGCACTTTCAAAATACTCCCTAAGTGAGTCCTAAAATTAGTGAACATAAGCCGTAAAGAAGTAAATCTTTGAGTAACATTTACGACCGAACTTATTAAAACACTAAAATGAGTATCAAAGTCAATCAAACGTATGACTGGCCCCGTAGTTCAGTCGGTGGAGCACATGCCTCCTGTCCGAAGGTGGGAATTTTTCTCTAACAAGAACATTCCCTTCCTTCCCAAAGTCTGGAAATACGAATGAAAGTGTGAATATGTTTATGGGAGCTAATCTGCGACCTACACGAACCAATTGTGACTAACACTCCCCAAGAGGAAGGGATGAAGTGAGGGAATCGTAGGAAAACGAGGGAGTTAATAAAATAGCTTATAGTTCTTCATCCCGGCACTAGGGACGCCGCTCTGTACCAAGATCAGCGTCTGCGCCATTTGTCCGGCGCCGTCATACACCACGAGCCTGAAAGTCTACCTGAAACATGACAAGGAAATGGAATTAAGGGAAATGGCGCAAAGCAAATCGTTATATGAAACTAAAACCCCAGAATTTTGCTAAGTGATAAGGGGAAACCATGAAAAACTCTAGCCGGAGTGCGCAGTCGACGGGATCCATCCCGCGACCTCTAAATGCAAGTTGCACACGTTACCGTAGCACCTCCTCGCTCGGTGGGTATAAATGGAACAATTAAAAAAAAACTAAATAAATATTTGAGTAATAATATTAGGAAACTTACACGTAAATGTGATAAGGTTATAAGGACTATAACCTTGATGATTAGCACTCTAGTCTCCAAAATCCAGAGGTTTTGTTTCGATTTCCAGCTGGAGGGTGAAAGACTTTGCCATACAGAGCGTATTAAATTGATGTATTAGTTACTGTGAAGTTGATGGGTGAAGGACGTCGATGGGGCTGAATTTGGAACAAAGAGAAGCTGCATCATCAATGAGAATGTTGATGCAGTCATGAAAATCGTCATTGTTGGAATTGTTCTGCGACAAGAGGGGACATTTTGGACATGCAGGGATTTTAAAGATACAACACAACAAAAAGTGCATGTTTGCCTCATTTTGTTACTGAGAAAGACTGTTTGAGAGAGAGAGAGGGGGGGTGAGAGAGTGCGTGTGCGGTTTCAGTACTGGTAACCTACGCTATCTGCGTCTTTTGTCTATTTTATTGCAGTAAGTGCATGAACTAGATATATTAAGTCCTCTAACTTTTTATATACATTATACCAGACGTGGTATATATTTTATAGTTGGATTTTACTATTTAAATATTATCTCTATCTTTGATATCCTTTTATTTATTAATATTTACTTGGGTTTTAATTCTTTAATGAGTTTTTTAAGGTGAACAATTAGTCGTTAATGTTGGTGACCTTGCTACTGGAACTACTGTCTACCCACCACAAGAAGGCAAGAGACGAATGAAGGGGAGAGGGGTGTGAACTGTTGATCTGCTCTGTTAGTGGATCTGTTTACTAAAAATGAGTGTATGAGAATGCATATGAGTCACCCTAGCTGCCGGATGTAATGCTTGTTGCAGCAACTGTAGTGATAGGTATTACGCATGGGTGAGTTATGTGACAACACATGGGTATTTTAAACGAATTAGCATCCTTGTCAAACTGGGAAGGCGAGCATAAACACCGCGTGGACAGCAAAAATCATTACGTTACACATTCCTCCTTCTTGTCCTGGGCAGACAGTACCATGTGCACCAGCTGTTAGTAAATTATAAATTTTATTTTCCTGGTCTATTTCTGTTTTTCACTAACTTCGAAAAAATAGTGTGCAATGCATATGTGTTAATTTTATTGTATAACATCGCAAATAGAAGATAAATCGACTTCTTGTATTTTCGAATTCTTCCTATTTTGCTGCACTTGCATCATTTGTATCACAACTATTAAATCTTTACAGTATTTACTGCATCTCGCACTTTGCCACGGAAAATTTATATAAGCCTGTCTTTAATTATGTTAATCTGCAAAAGATAATATTTACTTTCTTTAAGTACATGACGTGTATTGTATCATATCACTGAAAATATTTCAATTCGAAGCTTTATTTCAATTGCTCTTAGAATTTCTAAGCTCTTTTATATGACGGTTTCGACTGTCAAAGCTTATGTAAAGTAGTGAGCGAAGCAGAGAAGATGAAGAATGGAGGAGGCGGTTTATGGTGAAGTATTTCTCTTTGATCAGAAAATTTTTCCAGATGCTATTTATTTGCTTAAAATCTGCTCGAAAGGATAACGCATTTCAGGAACTTAAACATATATTTGTAATTGTAAAACACTTAAACGGCTTTGTCATTTACAAATTACCTAGATACTTAAAGTTTCCTCAATTGTGTTTAAATTAAACACGATTGTATAAAAATAGTTCCAGTTAAGCAGTATGGATTTGTTTGTATACAATATTCAGAGAATATTTTGTGATTTATTTTACGAATCACATTTTAAAGATCTCATCACAGAGAAAGAGAAGAATCACAATGTTCCAGGACAAAAAAAAATCAGTCTGCTAAAATGTAAACGCAGAGCGTGGAATATTTCGGAAACGTTTAACACAAACGACATGTGTTAATGCATTCAACTTATTCTACAGTAACTCTCTGAAACTCACTAATAATTTCACAGCTATATCATATTGAAAAATTGAACAGAATTTCAGAGGCTATTAACAGAAAATTCGAGATGTGATTTACATTATATAGTCAGGTCTATACCTCAGACACATTCAACACTCGCATTAATCAAATGCGTCAAAACTACATTATGCCTATATTAAATAATAACGAAATATGTTCCATATGAACTATTGTCTGAAGGCGAGCTAAGTGCGGTATTCGTCCAATTTTTCATTATTTGAGTTATGCTCTTCACATACACACAGACATAAATATAAAACAAAAGTCTGAAATTTTACATTCCCGTTGTAATGCTCGGATTTGTAAGTGAAATTCATATAAATGCTTTTTTGCTGAAATACGGGGTTTGCTTACTTATTTTATCCTTTTTAATTAAAATAGCTTATTTTATCCAAATCATGTAAATTTAAAAGTATATTTTCACTCCTACCCATCAGACGGTTTACATCGTCTCGCTGAAATAAGGCCGTGCCGTGGCTCAGTGGTTAGACCGCTTGGCTCTCACCAAGGGGGCCCGGGTTCGATCCCAGGCGACCGCAAAGTGAGATTTATGGTGGACAACACGGCGCTGGGGCGGGTTTTCTCCAGGATCTCCGGTTTTCCCCGCCACCTCATTCCACCGGTGCTCCATCTTCATCTCATGTATCATCAGTGTCATCGCCTGCGGTGCAGTATGTAGTAAAAGCGGGCGTTAAACACTACACATTTCATTTCATTTCGTTGAAACAGGAAGCGATATAAAGACGCGGATCTTTTTGTCTCTAGCGTAAAGAAAGTGTACCGTCACCGATTAGAGTTTAAAAATTTCACGAAGTCCTTCCAAATGTGTATTTACCTCCTCAGCCAGTTTTAACTTGATGGGGTTCTTGGTTAAAGGTTGTGTCATACCACACAGAACATTTCAATGAAGTAAAACAGTGTTATACTCCTTAGATGCAGAAGTTGCCAGTGTACAGGAAGATAGAGCATATAAGATAGAGTATACCCATAACCGTTTCTCCAAAATATCTGCTATTATAACATAGTGGTAAGCTCGAAGTAATACCTTGGAACATTCACTTTCTTTGATAGTTGAAATTTCAGTAACGTTGTCTACAAAGACTCACGGTATTTGTTAAAGCTGACTTTGGGAAACTCAGTAAGGTATTAATGATTAATGAAAAACCCTGGTTACAATGCATTGTGTAAAATTTCTAAAAAGCTTCCTGGTACAGAAACGTATATCGAAGAGGAATTCACTCAAGAAAAACTGTGGTACTTTTCACATGTTCTAGTAATGTCATGCGACATTGAGATATCCTTTTCACTGCATAAAAATTCTTCACTGACAAACGCAGGAGCTTCACACAAGAAAATCCTAGAATATCCTCCCTCGTGTACTGTAACAAGCTTATGTAAAATCATAATTCTACGAAACAATATGTTTATGATTAAACTTTTACTTTTTATTTGCTTATTTTTGGTGCTCATTTTTCTTGCCTTTTTTCTTTTGTAATTTACGTCCTCCAGCGATAAGTCATATAGGATGATGAATGAAATGGGTGAAATTATGCTCAAATGAGTCCGGAGTCCATGGAGCTTAGAGTTACCTGACATTCGACTATCAGGATAAGGGAAACCCCCGAGGAAAACCTTATCCAGGTAACTCACCTTAACCGATATTCGAACTCGGGACCTCTTGAACGTGAGGCAGACACGCTACCATCTACGCTAACGAGGTAGCCTTCTTGCCTTTATGCTTGCTTATTTTACCATTTGATTGTGCTTACAGATTCGGGCTCTAACCATAATCTTTTCTACCTAATATCGTTTATTTTTTATAGCTTCTACAAACTCTTCTTGCGAACGCTTACTTTACTACTTCATATTAATCAAGATAAACCTTTGAATAAATATTTTCATTACATGTTTGGTTGAAGGTTAAAGGTGATAAGGAAACACATCGATAGTTAGATGTTTTAAACCGGGTCGCTGTATACTGAATACACCACTTTCGGTATTTATCGAATATTCCAGTTTTGATTTATGCACGCGAACCTTTTTCTGAAAACGGTTTTTTATTCAGAAGACCCCAAAACAAATATTTATGGTGAATAATCTATACAAATCTGGATATGATTCAATGTCTGTGAGATAGAGAGTTTTAGCTGAAATGGTTTGTGGAAGTCTCAGGGACACTAAAAAGTCGCCATTCTCATCAGAACATTAGTTTAAGTAAAATAATTCCATTCTCTAGTAGAATGTAGAAATATAGTGAAAATTAACATTTTATTTATTACCGTCATTAGTCAATGCCTTTTGAACGTTAAAAAAATATACTTTTTTTTTTCTCGATATGCTGAAGATTAATTCTAAAGTTTTCTGCGTATAAGGAACCGAAAAGAAATGTTTAGAATGTAAGTAGCTAATATGAAGCGAGGTGCTGATGGTGTAATAAGTGTCGCCGAAAATGCCAGCTCGCAACTCGAGTATGACTGAAAATGGCCGAGGAAATGGTAGCGGCGTTTTTTGTTACACATAAAACCGACAGCGGAAATACGCGGTCAGCATAGTCGGTTCACCGCAGATAAATGTTTACGTCGTTCATTTTAGGTTAGAGACAACGTTTGGTGTACAAAAGTGCCATGGAATAGTATTACGTGGGTTCTTTATCATTCTGCCCTCAAAACGATCATTTCTGATGTCCTATCCCGTTTGTGTTGGATCAGACTGAAATATCCAGAATTTGAACCAAAGATCTTCCGAGCTCTGTTCGGTTGCTCTTCCTAGGCCAAGGCATTACATTTTCAGTCTGATTTTCCTACCCAATCTTGTCCTATACACAATTACTTTTCATTATTACAGTGTTCCCTTAACGATAAGTACTAACGCTAACATGCTCTAATGGTGGTCGAAACTCAACGTTTCTTGATATGAAGAGGGCAGAATTTTGAACGTGTGCACTGCAAAGTAATACCTGAATGGAAATTTCGAGTTCATCTGTCCCCGAGGTTCTTCCCTGCTCATTGTATAATCCTTCTATAATTAGATTGATAATGCAACCAACATGTTCACAGCAGCAAAGGGAAACCAACTCTTAACAAGTGATTTACTTCACGTGGGAATGATATTCTGACGTTTCTGATTGGCGTATGTTAGTTACTGGATGGAACATCTTAGTTCCGATGTCGGTGTAATTATAAAATGGAGTACGCATATTGGTAGAAGTGTCTCATGTTTGCGTATATTTTAAGTAGGCAGTTGTATAATTTACACAACTGTTCATAACTGAATGACTGGTTTCACTCCTACTTGGAAAGTAGAGAACAAATGGTAAAAATAATTCACGTAAATGCAGCCAAACCCACAGTAGAAGAGGTCTACTCTCAGAAAAATCCATTTCGCCAAGGGTTACCACAAAGATCGATTCTTGGACCACTACTCTTCCTAATATAAATGACGTGGCCTTTAATATCAGTGGAGCACAAATCACATTATATGCAAATGATACCAGATTACTAATAAAAGGACAAGAAATAGAGGAACTAAATGTCAATATTGATTATGTTAATAAACAAATTACTAAGGTAGGTACAAAATAGGAATTAACATAGGGCGGGGCTAGACGTGGCTATTCTAGGGCTACTAGCCAATGCGGTGCGTGCAACGTTTAAGTACGCATACTGGCTCGCTTTGCCGAAGCATGCGGCTAATTTCTTTGCGCGCTCTAAAGATACCAATTAAAGAAATATTTAGTTTTTCCCATGTTATAAAGCTATTTTTTCTGAGGATTTCTGTCCAAACCCCATGTTTGTAGCACATCTGGTTTCGGGGACATGGAAAGATAATGCGCCTGACTAGAAAGAAAAGAATTATTAACTGTCAGTGAAGAAAAGCACACATGTGGTATGCTGTAGCTGCATTTTGTACCTTGCATTCAGTAAAGTGTTGATCTTTTAAGAGCGTACACGTACTTTTCAAAGTTAGCAATATACCGCTTATCAAGTCTAGTATCTACTTGTGCGCCTAGTAGTAACTGCGCAACAACTTATAACATTTTACATAAATAGGCTATAAATATTCTTGTTAATATGTATTCCTTTTTCAAGCAGTTGTCAATTGAAGACATTTCCGAAAGTACAACTTTCGCTCAGAGTCGAGAATTAATGTTACAAGCTTGTCACGTGAGTGCTCATTCTGTGACGAGCATTGTTATAGAAGGCAAACAGTTTACCAAATTAGGAGAAGTTTCCATTTTTAGATCTCCAGGGAAATATCGAGCAGCTAAAAAACTTGTTACCAACTTAGACAATTTTCAAAAGTGTGTTTCACGTAGAACAATTCATGATTTATATGACAAGGGTGAATATCCAACTGCCAAAAGGCTGACCAATTTAACGAGGGGGAATATAGAATATACGGATCCTGTATCTTTTATGCATTTAATATTCTGTAATCTCTTGGTTTCAAATATAGGAGAACCAATGATGGTCACAAATAATTTCTGCTTGAAAGAAGCGATATTGTTAATGCAAGACTGAAATTTATGCGCAAAATTCATAAAATTAGTACATGGTGTAAAAATGCTTCATAAATATACATTCATATCTTCCGTATTTATTAAGTATTTTAACGAAACAAAAATTGATTTTAAGTCCATTACAGACAGTATACAAATATGGCATCATTAAAATAGAAACTATATTCACAAATCGTTGAAATGTCACTATTTTGTTCCACTGTAGCAAACACCTTCTTTCGTGGAACGCATCTAATTTGTATCAATTTGTTTTGTGTGCATATGAACGATAGCTAGGTAAGCGAACTGTTCTTCAGTTCAAGGTTTTAAGATTCAGATTATGCGATAATCATTGTGTATGTTCTCAAATACATGCTGAAATATTAAACGAACTTATCTGTCAGCATCCGTATCACTGTACATCTCAGCAATACTTGCTACTATTAGTAACAATAGGTGGATTCGGCGAGACAAAGACAGATATAGCTTCCAGATCTTCGCCCGCTAGCCGTGAAACTGGCAACACCAAGACAGTAGAATAACCGTATTGGCTCAACCCATGTTCATTATTATCTTGTGGCTACTCTAATTGGTTCCTAAACAATAACTTATTAATTAACAAAGAAAAAGCTGTTTCTTTGCACTTTCGGCATCTTTAAAACAATAATGACAAGGTCTCAGTAGTCAATTTTGATAAAAAAGAACATGTCCTTACAATCAGAGGCAACATTTTTAGACATAACAGTAAACTATAACTTAAAATGGAACTCATATATTAAGATTTTATCGAAAACGCTCAGTAAAGTATGTTTTATAGTAAGACAAACCAGAGAAACAGTAAACAAACAGGTTTGCGTACCTTTTATTACTCTCATTTTCACTCGCTCCTTCTATATGGTGTATTATTCTGAGGTAATTCAAGCTCAGCAAAAGCAATATTTACCATACAAAAAAGAGCCATTTGTTTAATCGTAAATATAAATTCTAGAACCAGTTGTGGGTAATACTTCAAGCAGATATGGATTCTACCGTTGCCTTGTGTATCTATATGTGCTTGGACTATTAAACTATATAAAAAGTAACTTACGTCAGTTTAACACAGTATCCCAGGTTCATTCACACAATACGCGTAATAAAAATAAACATAAATCTAAACTTTTTGAGGACAGCTTTGTATACACTGGACTAATTATTATTTATAATAAATTGCCCCTTACATTCAGAAACAATAATGCCAAAAATATTAAATTTAAACTTGAAAATCTTTTACTACAGTATTGTTTTAACACATTAGAAAAATTTATAGAAAACTCTAATAAATTTTAAATAGGAATTGTTCTAAATTTTCCACATTTACATGGTAATACCAATATGTCTGTGTTTATATTTGTATTTTAAATTAAGTAGCTTCATAAACTGTGAGAAACAACTGCTGTATTTATGTAAACCATAGTCTATATTGTGTACATATACCATTATAAATATTTCATATGCTGACATGTCCAATAACAATTTACATTTTTCGTAAAGGACGAATGTTTCTAACAATACTGTAAAACACATGTAGCGATATGATGTAGTCGTGATGTGGTTTCTGGTTAAAGCGTTTCAATTAACAAGTTAAAACAAAATAGACGAACGAATTTTGACTGGACTGTCCGTCACTCATGACAAGTAGGTAAATTGAATAATCAAGTGAACAACAAAAGCCTAGATAAGTTACAAATTTGTTTCATAAGCATTTCTCGTTCTTTACTCGTTGAAACTATTTCCGAACATCGCCGAGCGTGATAGTTCCGGCGGTTTCGTCTGTGGCCCGCATTTGGTAGGTCCGGTTTCCATTCCCGTGGTCGACCTAACTCTTATGGGTTTTTTCGGGGGTTTTCCTGGTAGCCAGGCGAATGCCGAGTAGGTTAATTACATGCCCCGAATTTCCTGTCCCTCCATTTCATCTGCATTATAATTTCACATCATCTCTCACCTGGTGGTCTTTTTCAGGGTAGAAGTGTCGGCGATGCATGGCAGGATGATATGCTCTGAGTAAACCACTTCCTAGTCCGGTAGGTCGGTTGCCGGTCTCCGAACCGGCTGCTGGGACCACCTCCGACAACAATAGGGAGGAAAGTTCGTTGTCCTGACCTACCGGGGGAGGTTTCTTCTAAGTAAAATATAGGGACCCTTCCCTCTGTACTGTTGTGGCTCTTTGGTACAGCGCTCTCCGCTTCCTCTCACCTCATCCTTTCTCTCGGGAATGCCCCACTTGGGAGCATAGATACAATAGATCAAGACTGGTCGCAATGACAAATCCCCTCCGTAGTAGTCCTAATCCTAATGTCCGAGCATTTCTGATTAATGGACCAGTAGCAGCCGACTGGAACAAGGAAATTTTATGGACAGGTGTGACAAATGTTTAAATAATGGAGGTGATTACATGGTTAAAAGTACAGTAGGGTACAATTTTGTAAACAACATGGCCTTTTTAAATCCTATGAGCTGTTATGCAAGAAAAAAATTGACTGTCCCAAGTTAGATTTTTAAAATTATTTCATTACCATTACATTCTCCACCGCTAATCTGTGGTAAATGTTCAAGTATTCTATTTCATCCAAATGAGAGGCTTTCGATGTCCCTTCTTACCAAAATAATAATAATAATAATAATAATAATAATAATAATAATAATAATAATAATAATAATAATAATAATAATAATAATAATAATAATAATAATAATAATAATAATAATAATAATAATAATAATAATAATAATAATAATAATAATAATAATAATAATAATAATAATAATAATAATAATAATAATAATAATAATAATAAATAATAATAATAATTAATAATAAATAATAATAATAATAATAATAATAATAATAATAATAATAATTAATAATAAATAATAATAATAATAATAATAATAATAATAATAATAATAATAATAATAATAATAATAATAATAATAATAATAATAATAATAATAATAATAATAATAAATAAAAAATAAATAAAGCTTGGAGAAGGTCTTTGCTGTGGTTGTCTATTTCCTTCTAGATGCATATGTAGTTTATTTTACTAAAACATTATGTTCCAACTTTATTTATTTTTTCGTTATTTGTTTGTTTACTTATCCACCCACCCACCCACCCACCCACCCATCCACCCATCCATCTCTTCTCCCTCCCTCCATCCGTCAATGATACTGACACAGCAGTAAAACATAACTTTGTATCCTCTCCGGGTTCAATTCGAGGACCTACAACTACTAATTCATGCTTACAAACAGCCCTCATCTCCCTCGAGGACCGGCTCACCAAACGACTCACAAAAGTGAACGCAGAATAACACCAGGCTCAAATATTCGGTAATCCCATTCCCTGTCTTACGGAGTATGTACTTCGGGGTCATAATGAACCAAAGCCTCACATAGCATTACAGAATCAAGCGACTAGATACAAGGCAAGTGCACAGCTGTCCAAACTGTACTCCGCCACTAACTATAATAAACTCCACCTACAGATGGGAATCACACTACACAAAATCCTCATTAGAACCTACTGACCTACGCGGCCTCCATCTGGGGTAAGCAACTCGGAGCCACATCTTTAAACTACACACCTTCCAAAATAGGGTCCTCAGAATTATAACCAAAAAACCCCAAAATAACGCCATCCTAAATCCTTTATACTGAATTGCGAATGCTTGCTATCGAACAATGTATTCAGAAACTTACCTATACAATATTAGGTCAATGCAAAATCTAGGATCGTGCTGCACACATTCATAAAGAAACACAAGCGCCCCCTCCCTCTTTTTCCCCCTTGTGTTTATCTGCTTTTACGCTTCCATAGCTTTACTGTTTTTGTTTTGCACATATACACAATACACACACTCATGCCGAGAGTGGGACTCGAACCCGCGACCCTCTAGGCGGCGGAGCGCCAGAGGCATACACTCTAGCGACCACGGCTAAGACACCCGGCTTCTTTTTTGCAGAAAATCCGAGGACCTCAAGATTCATCTGAACCAGTTATAAACCTGAGTATACGCTAACCATCCTCACCTGTTAACCCTCATTATGTGCGTCTATAACTGTGCTTTTGGTATCCTCAAAGACTAACTCACTGATACCAGCCAACAAGATCCGCCCAAAAACCACAATCGATGCAACTTCACCACAGTATCTCATGCAGAACCCATCATGAGGAAGGCCACGCCCTCGAACTTGTCAACTTAAATGTATATGTTTCACCACACTCGCATCGCTCATGTATATCAAAACCTCGCATCTCATTTAGCGCATAGAACCTAGCTCACCCTCCTAAGGTGAGTTGTCTTCCAATAACTCGCCTTAGGATTAGGATTATTACGGAGGGGAATCGGCTCTGCGACCTATGCCCCCAAGCGGGGCATTCCCGGGAGGAAGGATAAGGCGAGAGGGGACAGAGCGGCCGTCCCAGGGAGCCACGGCAGTGCAGAGGGCAGGGCCCTACGTATTTAGATGGAAACCTCTCCTGGTAGGCCAGGACAACGGACATTACCCCTACTTGGTTCGGAAAGGGTTCTAACAGCCAGTTCGCAAATATTCCCAGCAGGCCGGTTCGGAGACCGGCAACCGACCTACCTGAGGAGGAAGTAGTTTCCTCAGTGCATATCATCCTGCCTTGCACCGCCGACTTCCGCCGGCACTACTACCCTGAAAGATACTACCAGATGTGAAATGATAATGGAGATGAAATGCAGGGACAAGAAATTCGCCAGCTCACCTGGCGACCCGAAAAAAACGTGGAATCGAATCCGGACCTCCCGAATGCTGGCCATAGACGAAACCGCCTGAACCATCCCACTCGGTCACCTTAGTTACCTTTTGCATATACTAAACCCTATAATCTCTCCATGTAGTAACCCCAGCTGTCAGTCAGGATTCATCATGGCTGATGGGATGGTGAATCCTTCAGGTTCTGCAAGTCAGTATTTTAGACCACCTGAACCAATCAGGGTGCTTACTGCAGAACCCACCATCTTTGTTTTATATCCCTCTATTCCCTTTATCCTCTTTACAATTCTGATACTTCTTAGCTATGCATACTGTCTGCTTAGATTAACAAAGCACCCTCCTCTAACTTACCTACATATTAGTTACTAAAGGCATATGCATGAGAAGGCAATGTAACCCCATAGTATGATTGTCACTGGGGGCAGTGGGTGTAAGGTCGTCCCTATGAATAAACAAAAAAATAAACAATTTTAAAACATCATGACATCATTTCCTGAATATGAGAACGATGTTAGTTCTCAAAAACTTGAAAAGCTTTCCAGAATTCACCTGGCTGATAAAGCGAGAAAACTAATATTGAAATATATATCTATATTCATATTATGGTTCAGACATACGTTTGTGTTCTGTTAAATCAATTATCTTTCAACTTATTAATTAAACCCCCAAAATATGGCTTTATTATTGGTTTTCGAAAAATCATTATTTATAGGCTGCACAAGACCATGAGACAGAGTCAGAGTTAACAGGTATTATTTCTTCTTCTTATCATCAGCATCATTATCATCCCCTCATCACTGACATAATGTTATTGAATAGAGCTCTTGTAACTGGCTACATTTATCTTACCAATAACTGATACACCAGAATATCTGAAAACTTTAATGAACAGAACCTTTTAATTTCAAATAATATTTTATACCAAACTGAATTTGATGAATAATTTTCTGTAATATATGCATAAAACTTGAATATTTGTACACATTGTTGACCATGTAGTGTCAATTTCTATACAGCAAATTAACAATAAAATTCCAATTTCTGTGTAATTATTTTGGTGTATACATATTTCAGTCATTGCCAAATATTCTTCTATTGTATTGGCATCTAGGTTAATAGAAGTTAGCCATTTCTTACGTTGAATCAAAAGTTTGTCTATTGGGATGCTAGGAAAGAGGGAGCAGACATCATAGGATACTAAAGTGTCTTGCGGGTTTAGTTTAAGATTTTGAATTTTTTATACCAGGTCTAAAGAGTTTTTATGCTTAGAGTATTGAATTGTGGAAAGGACTGAAAGTTTCTGGCTAGCCATTTCCAGAAGGTTTTCGATGGAAAGTATTACAAACAAATTTCAGGACTGGCTATGGGAAGCCCGCTATCACCATTTTTGGCCAATTTATACATGAGCTTTTTCGAAACACATATACCTAAAGCCTTCCCTCATATTTTTAATACATGGTACAGATACGTAGACGGCATCTTTGCAATAGTGCACTACAAACAAATAGATGATGCTTTGAAACTACTCAACCTTCAAGAACCCAGCATACAATTCACAGTGGAAACTGAAGAGGACTGTACTCTACCTTTTTTTGGACCTTAAAATCACAAAAAACAATGAAAAACTGGAATTTGGTATTCATCGAAAAGCAACACACACAGATAATTACATCAAAGCAAATAGTTTCAACCCAATTCCACACAAACATGCCACCATCAACAGTCTCACACACAGATTAGTAAATCTACCCCTCAGCCAGCAAGAATATCAAAAAGAATACCATCAAATCTTAAAAACTGCAATTAAAAATGGATATGGAAAAAGCCTTGTAGATAAAAAAACTAAAATCATTCAAACTGCAAAAAAGATTAAAACAGATCACAGCTCTTTCACCAATAAAACAAGAAATTAGATTTGCTAAATTTACTTACCACCCCTGGGCCACAAAAATGTTCCAAAAATATTCAAGAAATACAATATAACATTGGCACCAAAAAACAATTACTACATTAAAAACCTACTTAACAGTAATAATACTGATAAGATAAAACCAGAAGAAAAGTCAGGCATTTACAAGATTAAGTGTAAAGACTGTGAAAAAATTTACATAGGGAGGACAAAAAGAAACATAGTCACTAGAAAGAAAAAACATTTTAGGCACTTAAGATACAAAAATATTGATAAGTCCGCAATAACAGCTCATTTCTGGTCTGAAAAATCATGAAATTGAAGATAGCACCAAATTACTAAAATACGTACAAAAACATAGTGAACTCGTCATATGGGAGAGAATATACATAGAAAAACATAAAAACCAACTAATGAATTTTGAAATCCCGCCAGAAGATAACCCCACATTTAAATTCACCACAAAATCGACAGATGGCAGCAGCAACTCCAGAACTACCTACACCACTGGATCAAGCTTATGTCGCATAAGAGCCGATGATGCAAAAGATGGTTCGCGAAACATGTCCTCAAATTAGGTACGTAAGTGAAGCTGATGTGTAATAAATACGACTCATCTATAATTTAATAATTATTTCACTTCACTGTGGTGTCCAATACAGTTAAATTTCGATATCCATTATCATGTCTAGTTTCAGGGTCATGTAGCCAGATTTCATTGCTAGTGTTGTAATCATATAACAATAATGTAAGTAGGGGCTCTATTTTAAATACTGGATTACTAGCTCTCCAGTTTTTTAAGAAAACTGATAAAAATTCTGAGGCATACAGCTTATTTTTATACTTCTGATGTGATTTCACAGGATCGTGTCTAGACTTTTCTTCACCAAAGTTTTGGTACTTAATCTAAACTTCAGACTTTGTTTCTGAAGCACTTTGGCTGGTAGAATGCAAATTGTGGCTGTGCTGTTGATCAGGAATAACTGCCAAAATTTCAGCATAAGATAAGATAAGGTAAGATAAGATGCTTTATTGTCACATACGCTTACAGATAGTGAGTAAAAACTCAGTAAACAGGTGACTCGTCAACAGTAGAAAATTTAAAATAATAATAATAATTACACAAAATAACAATAACACTAATAATATAAATACTAATAATACAAATAATATAACAGAACAGGAGAGAGTTTTGAGGGCCCTGAACTGTAAGGCGCAGCAGAAAGTCTGAGATTCCTAAGCTGCAAAACATAGTCAGGGAATGTTTTGTAATATGCACATTTCCCTTGTAAAAGTTATCTTTCTTCTGCGTTTACATTTCTGGATAAGTACCATACTTTTACCAAAGTTTGAATGAGATCTGCTTTCTCAAAAGCATTACTTGTATCTATTAAGAAACAGAACTTTTAAGGTTGCTTCGTTATTTTTATTAATAATTCTTGAAACTACATGTGCCATGGTGAGTGTATACATTCATTTTTACAAGAACATGAAGACTGAAATCCTGTGAATGGGTTTCTAAAGAGTAAACAATGGAGGCATGGCAAGTATAAAATAAAAAGGTACCCTTAATTCAAAGAGACTAGAATACAGCAATAAAACTATTCCTTTTCTTGCCTCCCAAAATTTAAGAGGTCAATCCTTAATACAATTTGAGTTCTTCACAGATTAATAAATGTCCTATATTCATTTTTTCTTTCTTCAATGCAAATTTTTATGAGGCTTTGTGTTAATGCAAATTCAATAGTATAAGAAAAGAACTAGATTGAATAGATAGTCAAACTGAAAAATTCAATGTCATGGCCGGGATTTGAATCACGAATCTCCTGGTTTCCGTCCAGTCGATCTTACTCATTGAGCTACCATGGCCAACATGCCGTCCTGACATTAAATTCTCCAATTGACTCATATATTTTCCTGGTAAACCACTACGGGCTCTCGTATTCAAGATATGCCATTTATGGTGAATTACTATTGTAAGTACTTGAGTCTCAGGCTTCATCATCAAACTCTTTTTATTTAAGTTAATTGATGGAAATTAATCGTTCCTTCATGCAAGCCGTATATAGGCTAAGGTTTTGGAACGGTGTATCTCGAATACGAAAGCCCCCTATTGGTTTACTGGGAAAATATATGAGTCAATTGGAGAATTTAATGTCAGGACGACATGTTGGCCACAGTAGCTCAATGGGTAAGAGTGAAAGAATGGAAACCAGGAGATCCTTGGTTCAAATCCCAGTGGTACTGAATTTTTCAGTTTGACTTTATCTATCCAAAAGCTTAGCCTATATATGGGTATTGTGAAGGAACAATTAAATTCCACCAATTAACTTAAAGAACTAGATTGTTAAGTCTTTCAGATGCATACTCTTGGTCCAGAATAATTTCACATCTTTTTACAAAACGTTTTATTCTTACCTGAAAAATAGTAGCACATACCACAGAAAACATTATTTACAGTTAAATATAAATTGACAAGAATATGCAGACTATTAGGAGTGTGCTGTTATACCATACTCCTCACATTCCCTCACTGTTAAGCGTTTTTGAGCTTACCTTCGTTGCCATACTGATCTGTTAGGGACACATGTGTTTCCTGAGTATCATAGTAGTTTCTTTAGTATTAATTTCATTTTGCATTCTTCAACACTTTCATGATCACCATTATCATTAGTATAATTACTTTTTGTGGCTCTGATTATTTTACATGAAATGTTCCAGGAAATGTAGCACTAAGAGAAGGGAGGGAGGAAGGAAAGAAACAAACTATACAGCGAAACAAAATTTTTATTATTTCTGAGGACTCTTCAAGTGGTACAATTAACACACAGCTATTTATGTATAGCAGATGCTGTTCTTCTCAAAATTCACAAATACATTACATGTTACCTAACAAACACTTCTTTCCATTGTATAAGGTAGTTTGCACTTCTGGCTTTACAGTTACTTTTATTACACATTCACATGTATTGTTGTAGACATAAAGATACAGTAGACTAAAACAATGTCATGCAGTACTCAGGTGAGGAATAGAGTAATGGAAATTGTGTCACATCCTTGAAAGATGTAATTTTGGTATCTAACCAACCTTTTGTTTTTGAGTTACGATTATGCGGCTCTCAAAGGCACATACAATCGGATACACACAGGTAAAACATACCTTTTTCTAAAAATCTGAATGCAGAGATTCCCAAAACATGGATTCCTGATATGAAATTTTTGAATGGAATACTTTTTCTACTTACTATAAGTACACAGTAGAGAAAGTAAAAATACAAAACTTTATTCCTCCATCTACTTGAAATTTAATTGAAATAGATGTAAACATAAATTGTTTTACTATACATTTCATTATACGCACAAAACAAATAGCTATAGTTAAATGTTAAAAATTTGTTGCTGTTTAATGGCCTTGAAATTACTCTTTCCATGACATCACAAGAAATAAATGAATGATAACAGAGGACTGGCTGAAGTCACAAAAAGCTTATTTGAAAAATTGTGTGTTTTAAAGAGGGCTAAATTTTTTGTGTAGTTTATTTTTGTGCATCTCTTATGGTTACCTATTAACCCTTAAAAGGCATGCATGAAATATTACTTTTGTTACATTGACAACACTGCTCTATTGGGAGAGTCGTCTATGTAGCTTCATATTTGTTTTCCAGTCTTGTGATGTGAGCCGATATTGATATTGATAATTATGTTGAGTAATAATCACGGTGTCTGAGAGACACATACTTCCATCAATGTAAGTTTTGATGCATCTATTAGACACATATCCTAGTGTTACTTTTATTTATGGTAAGTAGAACTAGATGAAGCTATTTGGCTTTTGTTGTAGAGATTCCATTACATTTCAAGGTCTAGTATTGCTGTAACATATTATGCAAGAGGGAGGAATGCAGCAGGTTCCATCTTCATCACAGAAAAGATGATCTGATGTCCTAAAAGTAGATGATCCAAATTTCGAAGCTAAACTCCCAAGAATGTGGTAAAAAGTTGTAGAGGAAATAGATAAAGGAATTATTTTTTTATGATTTCAATTCTGAACCTTTGTTTTCTCCAAAAAACACAACCTTTAGTTCTTTCTCTGATGAACAAGAATCTGTTTCATGTAATGGATTTTCCTACACATTTGACCAAGAAAGTAACATCATTTCTACTCCTGAAGTTTACAAAGGAAAAAATGGATTTTTTGGGGGGGGAACCAAAAGAGTCAAATAAAGACAGACAGGTCTCTCATAACATAATATGGAGAATACTGTGAATAACAAGGGTTGTTAGAAATTTAGGTGATGCTAGGCATAACCAGGAATTGGGAAGTCCAAAGTCCATTGCTGCACATGTTGATACTATGTAGAAGATAAGTACATGGTTACAAGTGGTAACACTGGAATATTGACAACAATGCTCAGTTAGTACTTTGGCAAAGCACAGGTCTTCTAGACTCGAACCATTTGTAGCACTAGCTTCCAGGGCAAGTAGTAAACAAATGGCATCCCAATGCATAAAACCAATTTTTTCACTTTGCTATTGATATGATTATGCATTCACAGTTTCATACCTTGTGTACTGTGAATTAAAATGTGTGATTTTTTCCTTTCTATTCTGGTTATTGTCAAACAGCCTACAGCTGCCAACAGAAGTTTGATATTTAAGAATATTAAAAAACTAAGCTAAAGAAAACTATTAAGGAAGCAACTACATTTATTAAAGAAGAAAGCAGCAACATATTCAGTGGATTCACGTAACATTCAAAAACATTTAATACATTAAATACATTAAATACATTAAATACATTTAATACATTAAAAGATCTTTATAGAACAAAATATCATCTTGGAATCTATAAGTAGGTACTAGTCCTGAAAGGTTTGTCCACCAATCAACAGATCTGGAATATACTGAATAAGCTGTACAGATTGTGAAAAATGCTACATAGGACAAATTAAAATAAACCTAAAACTCAGTCAAAGAACATTTTAGAAACACACAACTGAAACAGGAAGACAAGTCAGCAGTAGTAGCATTTCACTTTTGGAATGAAAACCATAACCTTGACTCAAATCCAAAATTATTTAAAGATGAACCATAAAAAACTGACAATTTGAGAATATAAAGATTGAGTGATAAACTTTGAATTTGATTTGATAATCTGATAAAAATATTCATAGTGTGCTACCAGAGGGAAGACTGCAAGCAACAACAACAAATGACAATCAGGCCTTTAGTTTGAAAATGGAAGTATCAGTTTCCAAAACTAATCCCTTAAAAAATCAAAATGTGACTGACACAGTATGAAAAACCAATGATAAATACTTTTAGCAACCTTATCAGTGTTCAGTTTGACTGAGTGAACTTTACATACATGTCAATGAAGGTATCCAAAGAAAGACATCTACTTTCTGTTTCAATGGGAGCTCTGCATATTGGGCAGTCCTTCCTTTCTTTCTTCCAATTAGAGATGCATTCGTAACAGAAAGTGTGGCTGCAGTTCAATATAGTAGCCTGCAAACAAAACCAGTCTGGTGATTATGCATGTAAATAAATAAGTGGGTGAGAAGAGAAGAAAATGAAAAAACTATTTGCAGTCGTTTATTAAAACTTCGTCCCTTATATTTCTATATTATTGAGGAACCAGTTTCAGAAGCCATCACTTCCATCCTCAACCTCTTTTCAACTTCAGTTAATAACTGATAATATAAAACTGTAAGTGACGAAGTGTCAATAAACCGACTACAGATAGTTTTCTCAGCTAATTTTGATGTCACTGTTACTAAATTCCTCCAATCACAAATAGAGAAGAAAACCTTTTATTTTAAAACTTGAAACTATTTTACCTTACGATAATTGTCCAATAAGTTTTTCCTCTTAGAAGTAACTTAATTTATAAACATTCAAGGTGTTACACTCAAAAGACTTCCTACTTCCAAATGATTGTAATCAGGTGGCAATTCTGATGTGAAGCAGTAGCTTATGAAATCTTGATCTATATGGCCATGTAAATAAATTAACACGTTGCAAATGAATTATGGCAGACATAGATGTTCCAACTATCAACAGCCACCCTGAGTTAGTGTCTTTTATGGGAAAGTCTACAAAGCTTTCAACATGGCAAGCACATTTGCTAATTTTCTGAAATTGAAACTTGTAAAACTTACTTTGTCCACAAAAGCTGAACAACTTTCTGATAACTTTAAATGATAACACAGAACACTACTTCCTAGACTGTAAAAAGGGTTTCTCGTAACATTTTATGCTTCTTACCATGATACTTCTAGACTCTGGGGAAAATGAGGAATTATCTTGGTAGGAGAACAATCCCTACCCCCACAGCCGGGAATCGCACTCGCAACCCCTAGCATTGCAGGCAGGTGCTCTACCAACTGAGCTACGGGGCCAGCCAGATAAGCTCTTGTACATCATAGTACTGTATAACAATTAGTGTGGTACATACAGACTGTAACCTAAGTTACAATATAATGAAATAGAATTTAATGATTCCAGATGAATGGAGTGAATATCAGGCTCAGATTATTGATGAGGTAATTAGAAATGGGAGTATCAACAGTTATGGAATGCAATAAGAAATTTTTCAAGATGTAGCCAAGAGGAGGCTGCTATCAATCCTAATGCATGGATGAATCATTTTTCAGTTATTTGAAATACAAGGCTCTTTTACTAGTAGACTGGAATTAGTAAGGGACAGTATTCATGTAGAGGAACTAGAAAAAATGATTACTGCTGTAGAGGTAGCTGGTCAAGTAAATAAATTTAAGATGAATAAAGCTGTGGGTAGGGATAGTCTACCAACAGAGTTTTTTTTTTTTTTTTCGGACCTGGTGCAAAGATGAGTCAAGATTCCAAATTTTAACTGATTTGATAAACACAAAGTCAAAAGAAGCTTCCCCAGTAGTTGGCATACAGCAATAATGCAACCAACTTTTAAAGGGAAGGGAGAGAGGACGAACCCAGGTAATTACCGAGGAATAGCATTATTATCCAATTTCAGAAAAATGTTTACATGGATTATGGCAGAAAGGTTACAGATATAAATAATAATAGATTATTCCCCTTTCAGGCAGGGTTCTGTAGCGGTAAAAGAACGATGGATAGTGTTAAATTTAAAGGGAGTCGATTAATGACACTAAACAACACTTACTTTTAAATTTTCCCGAAACATGTTTCAGAGATTATTTTGCCTTCATTGTCAACCAGACATTGACTGGTTCTCAGTGGTGTAACTGGCGATATTTTGTCATAGGTCTCCTCTGCTGGTGGTTCAAGGAACTTGCTAAACAAATCTTTCTGGGGATGTCAAAATTCAATACTTTGTTCCTAATTTTTGAAATGAAGATTTGTTCCCATATAAACAGTTCTTGATTTCCTGATGTATGTTTTAGTAGTTATGATTCTGGATTTATGCTTTTTTTTTTTTTTTTTTTTTTTCAAAAAATTTCTCCACAAAAGAATTGGGTCTTCTAAACAAAGGATTAAAAACTTGCGTCAGTTTCTCAAACGAAATTGAAGACCACTTCGCAGATATCAACATTTCGACACAGGTTCTACCGGTACCCAAACAAAATTCAGTAAAAAGCCAACTGAAAATATTTTGGAGGAAATAAAAACCAGATCCTTTCAGAAGAGAAAACAAAATATTATCCATTTTTTGAAGCAGAAAAACGTAATATACACCAAGGCAGACAAAGGTAACAAGATTATCATAATGGATAAATCAGATTATATTGAAAAAATGGAAGAAATGCTAACTGACAGTGAATATGAAACCATTAACAAAAATCCTCTAACAACTTGCATACAATCATTTGAAAAAATAATAGCAAAATCAAGCATAATACCAAACAAATATACAGTTAAACTGGATAACCCAACCTTACCTAGACTTTATGGCTTACCCAAAATACACAAACCATCCATAACAATGAGACCTATAGTTAGCAGTATAAATTCACCAACATACAAACTTGCAAAGTGGCTAATAAACAAATTCAACTCATTTCCAAAATTTGATAGCCTAAGCATCAAAAACACCCATGAACTTATAGAACACATTAAGGATACTGAACTAAAAGAAAAGGACACGCTAGTCTCATTTGAGGTTAAATCATGTTTCCCAGCATACCTGTAAAACAACTCCCACTGTTGATAGTAAAATGGCTCAAATCACTTTGAATGTCATCACCTGAAATTTCAGATTACATCGAACTAACCAAATTATGCAGAGAACAAAATTTCTTCCAGTTTCAAACAAAATATTTTCACCAAACTTCAGGTTTAGCAATGGGCAAACCCCTATCACCCTTCCTGGCCGATCTGTACATGAGTGCATTAGAAATAAGGATCACCAAAGGTTTCCCTTGGATGTTCAAACTCTGGCAACGATACCTAGATGACATTTTTGCAATGGTACCAAAAAAACACATCAGTGATGCACTAAAATTTTTAAATATCCAAGAAAAAAGCATCAAGTTCACCATAGAAATATAAAAAGACGAGTATTTACCATTTTTGGATCTAAAAATAATCAGAAATAAAAACAGACTAAACTTTGGCATTTACAGAAAACCAACACAGACAGACTACATACAAAGCTACTGGATACAACCCAAGATCCCAAAAATAGGCAATCTTCAATAGTTTAACACACAGACTGGTCAACATCCCTCTCACAGAAAAAGAATACAAAAAAGAATACAACAAAATTATTGAAATAGCACAAAAAATTACTTTCCCAAATCATTAGTAGACAAAAAAGTGAACTTGGCAAAAAAGAAGATGCTAATAAAGGAAACCACAACCCTCTCAGCTACAAAAACTAATAAGATTTTCAAAAAATTCACTTACCATCCATGGGCCTTTGATAAATTCAAAAAGTCATCAAAAAACAAAACATTCAACTACCAGTCAACCATTACTCCTTAAAAAAACTAATTTGCTCAAACATTAAAGATACCATTCCATATAAAAAAAAATCTGGTATATACCAAATTGAATGCTATGACTGTAATCAAATTTAAGTAGGAAAAACCAAAAGAAATTTAGAAACAAGAGCAAAGAAACACTTTAGGAACATAAAATAAAAACAATTAGAAAACTCAGCAGTTGCCACACATTTATGGGGGGGGGGGGGGGGGAACAAATCCAGAACCAAAACTACTTCTAAACACACAACAGGAAAACAAGAACTGTCCACATGGGAACAAATTTTAATAATAAAAAAAAAAGTATTCAATTTCAACATCCCCCAGAAAGATTTGTTCAGCAAGTTCCTCGAACCACCACCAGAGGAGACCTACAACAAAATATCGTCACCTACACCACTGAGAACCAGTCAGTGTCCGGTTGACAATGGAGGCAAATAGTCTCTGAAACATGCTCCGGGAAAATTTAAAAGTGTTGTTTAGTGTTATTAATTGACTCCCTTTAAATTTAATTTATTACAACACTGTTTTCAACACTTTCAAGAAAGGGATGGATAATGTATTTGTAATTGATACCTTAACTTGTAAATACTTAGAAAAAGAGGGTACATTTTATGCAGATTTATTGATTTGGAGAAAGCATATGACAGAATAATAAGGGATGCTTTCATATGCCAATAATAAACAATGTGGAAATAGTTGGTTTATTTTATGCACATGATTTGATGGTGGGATCTGTAATGCTAATAGGGCTAAGAATAGTAATTGAAGAAGTAGAAAGATATTGTAGAAGATGGATCCTTAAAATGAATTACAGCAAGACTAAAATTGTAGTTTTTATGAAAGGGAATAAACCAAGTAAAAAGGAAAAATGGTATGTTAATAAAGAAATTGAGGTGGTTAAAGAGTTTAATTATTTAGGATTTAAGTCAAGTCATGATGGAAAGTAGGAGCAGCAGAGTAAAACTGCAGGTACTAAAGGTAAACTAGCACTGACGGCTGTTAGAAAATGTCTGTACTCAGCACCTTCGATGTCTGTTGAATGGTATGAAAGAGTTTACACTGCTCTTGTGGAATCAAGATGGGCATATGGAATTGAAATGTAAAGGTTGGTTAAGTGGAGACTGAATATTAACAATGTTTTGTAAATCCATTTTGGGGAACAGAGATAGGGACATGCGAGCCCGTGGTCAGCGTAACCGCAATCGACAAGACACAGGAGCCGGTACTGACGCAACACCTGGAGCCCCAGCTGGAAGGCTTACTAGAGAGGGCGGCCGATCACCTGACCGCAGAACAGCTGGAGAAAGTTCGACAACTACTGAGGCGATACCAGCGCGTCTTCAGCCAAGGCGAACGTGACTACGGCCGCACGGATTAAGTGTTTCACCGCATCGACACCGGAGACGCCCGACCTATTCGGCAACCACCCAGATGCGTTCCGTTGGCGAAACAAGCGGCGGTACGGGATATGGTAGATATGAAATCCAGGGGAGTGATTGAAGAGTCTGACAGCCCTTGGTGTTCCCCTTTAGTTCTGGTGACGAAGAAGAACGGCGAGCTACGCTTTTACGTAGACTACATGAGGCTGAACGCTGTCACCCGGAAGGACTATTTCTCCTTACCACGGATTGACGACACCCTGGACACGCTAACTGGTGCACAATGGTTCTCGACCCTGGACCTGAAGTCGGGTTACTGGCAGGTGGCTCTAGACCCGAGAGACAAGGAGAAGACTGCATTCTCGACAAGCCAAGGGCTTTAGCAGTTCACAGTTATGCCCTTTGGCCTCTGCAATGTACCAGCCACATTTCAACGCCTCATGGAATCAGTAATGAGAGGATTGACATATGACACCTGCCTGCCATACCTGGACGACATCATCATCGTCGGCAAGACGTTCAAAGACCATCTCCACAACCTAAGCAAGGTGTTACAGAGACTGCAGGCAACCAACTTGAAGCTGAACGCAAAGAAGTTAACTACTTGGACCACATAGTCTCAACAACCGGAGTGGCCACAGACCCGGAGAAAACCCAGGCTGTGAGAGATTGGCCTCGGCCAAAGGATAAGCGAGAGTTGCGCAGTTTCCTGGGGCTCTGCAGTTATAACCGCTGTTTCATAAAGGGGTTCTCCAACATCGCCAAACCCCTTACCCGCCTGGCAGAGGAACAACGACCCTATGTGTGGACGGAGGATGCTGAACACGCTTTTCAACACCTGAAGACACTGTGCAATGCTCCTATTTTGGGATTTCCACAACATGCGGCGCTTTCATTATGGGCACTGACGCCAGCGACCATTGCATTGGAGGCGTCCTATCGCAAATTCAGGAAGGCCACGAGCGGGTGATAGCCTACTACAGCAAGACGCTATCCAAGGCAGAGAAGAGCTACTGCGTCACCCGGCGAGAATTACTGGCGGTAGTAAAGACCTTGGAGCACTTCTACAAGTACCTGTACGGTCAGCCATTCCACCTCAGGACTGATCATTCCGCCCTAACCTGGCTATTGAGCTTTAAGAACCTGGAAAGCCAGAAAGCACGTTGCGTCCAGAGGCTATAGGAGTACGACTTCATCTCTGAACATCGTAGAGGGAAGAGCCACGGTAACGCAGACCCCACGTCTCGAAGACCCTGCCCAGAGTGCGGCCAATGCACAAGAGTGGAAGAAAAGGAGCGTGCCACAGCAGTCCGAGTAGTCACGGCAGTAACTGCGGATGGCTAGGATAGCGCAGGCCTGAGGAGGGAGCAGCTGGCGGATGCAGACTTGGGGCCACTCTTGAGAGAAGTGGAGGCAGGGACACCACCAACCTGGGAGGACATCGCACTTACAAGTCGTATTGGGCCCAATGGGATTCTTTGAAGACCAGAGAGGGCGTGCTGTTCCGGGTATGGGAATCGCCTGATGGGAAAATGCAGAGAGAACAGTTGGTACCCCCCCCCCCCCCCCCGAAGCAAGGTCCCGTAAGTCTTGGAGGAAGTGCACGCTGGTACTTCAGGAGAACAACTGGGAGCAAACCGGACGATCGACAAACTCCGACAGCGCTACTACTGGCTGAGGCTCCGAGCAGATGCTGAGAGATGGTGCCGTCAATGTCACGCGTGCGCAGCGAGTCGCAGCCCCCAGACTAGGAGCTGGGGTCGCATGCAGCAGTACAACGTCGGAGCGCCCTTCAAAAGGATCACCGTCGACATAGCTGGACCATTTCCCGTGTCCGACTGAGGCAACAAGTGCCTGATGGTGGTCGTGGACTACTTCACCAAGTGGCCGGAAGTGTATGCCATTCTGAACCAGGAGGCGAAGACAATCGCGGACTGCCTTGTGGAGCAAATGTTCTGCCGATTTGGGGTGTCGTTAGAGCTCCAGGGCACTAATTTTTAATCCAACCTGATGAAGGAGGCACTAGAGAGGCTTGGGGTAAACAAGACCCGCACCACACCCCTACATCCACAGTCGGACGGCATGGTTGAGAGATACATAAAGACCTTAGAGGAACACCTGAGGAAGGTCGTGGCCAGCCATCAGCGAGACTGGGGCATTAAGGTGCCACTGTTTTTACTGTCCTACCGCTCGTCAACACACATCACTGGGATGACACCAGCCAGTTTAATGTTCAGCCGAGAGTTACGCCTCCCCTGTGATCTGGCTTTTGGAAGCCCCATGGAAGCAAAACAGCCAGCAACCGAGTATGTGGAGAACCTAGTGGACCATCTCCACGACATGCATGAGATGGCTCGTCAGAACATCCAGAAGGCGAGCGACCGCATGAAGACCCGATACGACAGGCAAGCCAACAGCCAAGGCTTCCAGCAGGGTGACCTAGTCTGGTTGTACCGCTCTACCCGGACCAAGGGACGCTGCCTGAAGCTCCAGCAACCATGGCAAGGACCATACCAGGTGGTGAAGAGGATTAACGACGTGGTCTACTGCATCCAGAAGATGCCCCGAGGGAAGATGCTGGTGGTATACCTGGATCGTCTGGCCCACTACATGGTGCTGTTCGGGACGACCAGTCTTGAGGAGGGAGCAGTGTCGCAGCACTGGGCATAAACGTGTCGGCACTAATCGATAATCGACGGCGGATAATGTTTCACGAGCTTGCATGAGCAGTTAACGATAACGCGGCGAATGATCACAAAAGCAGCAAACAATGTTATCTCAGATAAAGGACTCGCCACCACAGGTAGGGTTTCGTGTTTGGAAATTTCTAGAGATATCTCGATTGACGGAGAATGGTTGTTTTCTTATTTGTGCGAGAATGTTCTCGACTTATGAATGGACATATAAAAGGGATTGTGACACGCCAAGAAAAACAGTTGTGCAATGAGAGATAGCCAGCTGTGTTGTAACGAGAGCTAAAGCTGTAATCTGCTGTCACTGTTTGTTATTGTGATCGACCTTGTAAGACTGTATATATGTGATTTAATGTTCTTACATGAGAATTGGGCAGTGTATTGCTACGAAAATAAAGGAGATTTTTAATTTCTGCAACTCTGTCTTTTAATTCTACGAACCCACAAAGTTACAATATGTTTTTATAATTATTGTTTAAAACCTTGATTAAGCTAATTCTCCTATTCATTTTTGGTATTTCACATCCTTTCCTCCACATCTTCGTTTCCTTACAATCAAACAGTATATGTTCTATATCCTCTTTGTCCCCACACAATGGGCACTCGTCTTGCGGGTATCCACTTCTTCGACCTCTTAATCGCCATATCCCTGGTCTTAACCATGCTAACCCCTTTCTTTCTTCACTGTTCGTGCTCTCTAGGTCTTGCCCTAATGGAAAGCCCCACGGAGGACGCCGAGCGCCCTTTGGGACAGCTCGGATACTCCCTGATTTAAAGAGGCCCGGGTCTTCTTCCTACGGGGACAGGGCTAATGGAAGTAGACCCTCTGCACTCAGATGTTCGTGCTCTCTATATACCTCTCCCTCCCCCAGCTATCTTTCAATGGAATATAGAAAACAAGTGATCTCTTCTCTGCTAAATGACTACACAGTTTTTGGATCTCCATGTCTTCAAATCTTATTCTAGCCCCTTTCCAAAAACCTTTATAATTGGTTTCTCTCTTTCTCCAAATATCACCCATACCATTATCTTCCAAATTATTTCGTAAATTACTTACCCATCCTTTATTTGGTAAACTTAGTTCTTGGTACTTCAAGCATGGTTTCAATATATTCCCCTCCTCTAAATTCAATACTATATAGAAATATTTTAGTGCCCTTTCTATAACTAATCCCTTTCTTGGAACTCTCCCCATTTCAATCAGAGCTACTTAATTTGCAGTTGATATTGGCAGCCCTAGAACTTCTTTACAAAACCCCCTGTGTACACAATCTAAAACTTCCCATCCCTTTTCCAGCCCCTATATCTCAATACCATATAGCATTCGTGCCTCAACCACCGAATTATATACTCTTTCTAACCTTTTATTTCCATTTCAGATGTTTTATACAAACATCCTCTTACAGCTGCCATTGCTGCTTTCCCTTTTTCCAGTGCACATTTCGTTTGCTTCTCCTATTTCCTTCCTGCATCAATTTTCATTCCTAAGTAATTACATTCACGTACTACTCTATATTCCATTCCCTCTTTCTGCCACTTCTCATGTTTACTCAGTTTGGTACCTTTTTTAAAAACTACAATTTGGGTTTTAGCTCTATTCACATTTAGGCCCCAATCTACACAGTATTTATCTATTTCTTGTAAAAATATTTTTAACCCATTTATAGTAATAGCACGAATCACCAAGTCATCTGCAAACAATAATCCAGGGATTTGTATATTATTAGTTACCGGCAAGAAATTACCAAAAGTAAAGAAATTATATTAAAAATCGGTTCTATATAAAAACATAAAAAAAATTTGAAGGAATTAGAAAAAAATCACTGCATTACATATTAGAAAGAAGAGCCGTAAGTGACATAGTGTGAAAAACCGACTACCGATATTTTTATAAAATAATTTTCTTTGCTGTTTAACAGCCATACTTACGTAATGTCCAATTTTAACCATTACTTAAGTAATACTTTTGCAATTCACTCTTTACATCTACATGTAGACACCAAAATCAGTATATGTATTATATGAAAATGTTTTTATCAAATCTGTCACTAAAGTTAAAAATATATTTGGTGATAAAACAACACATGCTGTTGACTCTTGTTTCTTTTCATCAGCAAAACTGTGTACTTATCCTAAAATAGTTACCTTTGTAAACAGTTGTTGGCAAATAACACACTGGAGTTCAGTTTCAACCATATCTCCAAGCACTTGTAACATTGCTTGCCTTGCTGGCAAGTTTGCCTCTGGTAATTGCCTTTCTACATTGTTTGCTCTACCTCTCATTTCTTTTACCAGAAATCTCATTCTTGCTCTTGTGTCTGCCAGTGAGGCATTTACTTCTTTTAGTTCTTCTTTCAATATTCTAACTCTTTTTGCAGTTTCAATGTTCATTTCTTGACCTGGGGAATGAAGATGGAAACAATGTTTAACTTTGTAGACAAGAAACAAAATTGCTTTACTGATAGAAGTTCAATGAAGGGGGAAGGGAAGGCAAATGTAATAAGAATGGTCTTACTGAAAGTGGTGAGTAACCCAATGTTAAAATTAAAATTTCAATAATGTAAACAAATGATCTTGACTACAAGATCATCATTAGCTTCTATCATGTGACTTTAGCCAGTGTTTCCAAAATGGCCGATATTAATGTTTCATCTTGACAGTGTGCTATCAATGAATTCCTTGTTAACAAGAAAAAATCTACTGTTGGTATTCATTCAAAGTTTAACATGCCTATGGAGATGTCCACATGGGCATTAGGTGACGCATAAAACATTTCAAAGGATGAGCCTCAAAATGTGATCACCCTCAAAATGCCTCTACAGAATGCAACAAGGGAAGAGTTAATGACACCAGAGTTGTCACTATTGATGAAAGTGTTGCAACACTTGCAGAATGATGCACTACAGGAAAAGAAATGATTGAAATCTTAAGTTACTGAAAAGATTGTGGTCATTGGACCTCAGGTTTATCATTCAAAAACCACAAACTTTAGAGAAGAACCATCACCCAAAACATTCTTCAGAGATTTCAAAATGACGGTGATGATTTTGATGAATAGAGTAACAGGCAATGAAAGCTGGTTACATCATTACAAACTTGAGTACCATACCATCAGAGTAGGGCATGGCACCACTTGGATTTACCATTGAGGATGAAAGCAAAGACAGTGCAATCTACAAAGGAAGTTGTAGGTAGTGTTTTCTGGTATGCACAGGGTTGCATTTGGGTTGATTTTCTTGAATTTGGAATTATTATTTAAGTTAATTTAAGGAAATTAATCATTTCTTCACAGTACCGTGTACAGGCTAAGGTTTTGGATACATAGACTCAAACTGAAAAATTTGATTCCATTGCCGGGATTTGAACCACAGATCTTCTGGTTTCCATCCAGGAAACCAAGGCCATGGTAGCTCAGTGGGTAAGAGCGACTGAACAGAAAGCAGGAGACCCATGGTTCAAATCCCGGCCATGGCATTGAAATTTTCAGTTTGACTCTATGTTAACATATGTTATTTCTTCTAAGTATAGGAATTTTATTATTAATCAAAGAAAGGATCCTGGGAAAAACTAATGTAGGTTTAAACTGCATAATGATAAGCACCTGACATGAAACACCAAGTCATAATCTTCAAACAATGAAAATTAGGTAAACAAAATAAATTAATAGAAATTAATTGTTCTTTCACACTAGCCGTGTGTAGGACGCACTATGAAAGGGTAGAGTCACACTGAAAAATTCAATACCATAGCCGGGATGTGAACCACGGATCTTCTGGTTTCCATCCAGCCACTCTAACAATTTGAGCTACTATGGCCAACGTGCCAACATGACATTAAATTCTCCAACTGACTCGTGTTTCTCCCGGTAAACCACTAGGAGTTCTCATAAACACAAAACACATGAGACAACTACCTTAATGGCAACTTACTATGCTGTAAGTACTTTAAGGCCCGGGCTTTATAGTTCAGACCACAGCTCTAAGCGGCTGGACGGAAACCAGAAAATCCGTGGTTCAAATCCCGGCTATGGCACTGAATTTTTCAGTCTGGCTCTACCCTTTCAAAATAAGTTAATATCATTGGCACATACCAGTACACATTTAGCAAAACTTCATAGTATTTATCTAAGCATTATTGATAAAAACTATTAGAGATGAGAAGCCACGTGTGCTGGAACGCACAATTAACTGTTACTTTGACAATCAAGACTGGAACAAACAGTGTAAATGTGATTGCCTAGCAAGACATGGTCAACCTCTTCCTTGTAAAAGCAAGAAAATTCATTGACAATGATGTTAATTGTAAACTCTACATATTCAATGTTACTTTTGTTTCAGTTGCACAAATGAACACTTTATTTAATGGAAAAGCCATTTCCACAACATATCTCTGGATTCCTTAACATCTTCCTGTTTCCCACTAATTTAACAAATCCCCTGACAATTCCAGTTTTCCAATGGGTAGACACTCCATAATATGTTACTTCACTCCCATAGCAACCAATAAAAGCAACAACTAGAGGTAAGCTGTTTCCTTTGCAAAAAAAGTGCAAACTCTTGTGTTGCCAGCAGTAACATTGAATTTCTTAAGTTGTATCTATTTCTCACAGTGTTTGAATTTTCTTTACAAGAAAATCCCTATCTGATGTCATTATGCTGACACATAGGTAGCCATTTATCTTGTGTCACTTATTTTTGTTAAGTGTGTGTGTGTGTGTGTGTGTGTGTGTGTGTGTGTGTGTGTGTGTGTGTGTGCGTGTGCGTGTGCGTGTGCGTGTGCGTGTGCGTGCGTGTGTGTGTGCGTGCGTGCGTGTGTGGTTTTAGGGCCCGTCGACAGCAAGGTCATTTGGGCCCATATTTTTTGTGGATTATTTATTGATTCCATGCAGTGTTTTTATTGCATTGGCAGTTGCAATCACAAATTTCAGTGACTATTATTAAGTATAAGTGTATGAATGTCTGGGTTAAATACTTCTAACAATGATAACAGATAATGATTATAGCACCAATAACAACAGAGCTGATAATGATTGTTAATGAACAACACATTTTCACATTGGAATAAAGTATCAAATAGAGGAGCATTTTTTTCAAAACTCGGTAGACACACAAAATGCATTTCTGACAAAAATGGATTTTTCTATTTATTGGCAATACAATTGGTCAGTGCAGCAACTATATTAACCATTTAATTCTCCTTCCTGAAACTGCCTAATTGAATGTGAAAAGAAACAAATAGCATAGTTTAACTAGTGCAAATTTGAGGTTTGAAAATGCAAAGTTTTTTAAAAACTGATAGATGCTGATTAACTTTTCTGCATGAGCGAGAAATTAACACATGAAGTTTAGTTATTATTGTCATTTGTTTTTATTTGTTTTTATTTATGTATTTATTATTTTTTATTTATTTCCCCCTCTTCATAATACATAATGTACTATACAGCGAATATATTAATGTTCATAAGGATTATTTTATTAGGTATAAACTTAGAAACTAAGTACTGCTACATTCATAACAATATAATATTTTGTTTTATTTATATAATATTGAATATAAACAAAGAAATTTCAAACAATATGAATAAGTAAGCTTTAACCTTTATTATTAATAAAGTACATCTAGTACATCTTCATAAAATTCTCTTGCAGTTTCTGGAATTTCAAAAAAAAAAAATTACTTAGATTCTGAACATCCATTTTTTTTTTCTTTGCTCAATCTATTAATTTTGGGAACATTTTGAGAAGGAATTCGCTGCAGGGCTTGCTGCATGGTTTCATCACATCCACCTCCACAGGCAAAGCAGAATATGTATTTTGAACTTCTACACATACCATATGGTCTTCTTTTGAGTGCTTGGAATATGTTATGATTCACTGGGTATTGCTTTGACTTCAGTGTTTGTTTTGCACTTTCTTTCAAGTCCTTAATTTTTCCAGTCTTTGAACAACACTTTCACAGAGCCGTGATTTTGTAGTATCTGATGGTACTCATTAGAGCTCAAGATATTCTCTTTTTTTCTTAACTCTTTTTCGATTCTACCAAAACATCTATCAGGAGGCTATTGGATTGATATGCAAAATATGGGAAAATGTTTTACTATTCTCCAGGAAAGTAATAAGCATGAACATCGTCACACTATTCTTGTTCTGACTAGAACAAGTGTCTGAAAATAAACGAATGGTAGAAAGAGCATTGCTGGACATCCTTTCTTCCAGTTCCAACAAGTGGTGCAAAGCTGAGGCAAACTGGTTGCAGCCTTTAGCAGATTCAGTTTCAAACCATGTATACAAGGAAATGTTGTCTTTGTTCTGGGTTTTAGATGGAATCATTATGCATAGATTATACATCCACACCTACATAGAATACCTTGCTAACAGAAAGTTTAGGCAGTAGTTCATTCTGATGCATAACAAAGCAAATAGTGACTGCCTCGGATTTTTCCTCTTTCAATAGCTGATAAAACCTTTTTGAATGCGGTTTGTGCAGTCTGTACATGGTCCTTAGTTCATTTTTCTTTTCCAAATCTCCTCTGTCTTAATCTTCATCAATCCCATTTTGCAAGTTGAGCATGTGTCAGTGTGTGGTGTACAGAATGAAGGATTGAAGAAGTTGTAAAATATGTACTTATCTTTTGACAATGAGCAGACTGGTAGATAATCTTCTTTCACTGAAGAAGTTGGTCCACAATTTTCTGTTATTAAGTTCTGGAGGTAAATATCCTCTCCTTGATTTTGCTCTTCCATAGTGGCTTTCTCTACAACTGTACTTCTTAAGGTCTTATTTTATAGCAGCAGAAATGCTCTTCTGAAATATTCATGTTCTGTCGCCTCCTCTGGTTTCCTATGGCACATTTCCAGATAAGTGAAATTTTCTAGCCAGGAGAGATAATCTATCTTTTGACACCCCTGTGATTCCTTGGAAGCTTGCAGCACATACTGACAATACTCAACCATCATAGGTTCTCATACTGTACTTAATGCTAGCAGTCTGCTTTCTATTTGAGCTTCTTTCTTCACCACTCTGCAATTAGGAGATGTAATACTCATATATTTCATAAGAACTTTATCTTGATCTATGAGGGGGGGACCCAAAAGAAACCGGACTCCGAGAGCACTGCCCCTCGTAGACGTAGTGCAGGGTTCTCACGCTAGATGGTGTTAGTAGAGACCTTCATGAAACAGCTGTGCAGACGGCGTCAGTGTAGAGCTGAATGTGCAAGTGTGGTATTGTGTTTCTCTGACTATTGGCGGGTTACCTCTACGAAGTCGTTATGGCAACTTTAAAAGAACAAAGAGTGTGTGTGAAATTTTGTTTCCTGCTTAAAAAAAAACTGCAATGGAGACACACCAAATGCTTCAGGAAGCTTTCCAGGAGGACGCTATGAGCCACACACAAGTTTTCGAGTGGTTTGGGCGCTTTAAACGTAGTGAGATGTGTGTTAAAGACCAAGCTCGTTCTGGATGCCCTTCAACATAGTGAAATGAAGAGAACATTGAAAAGGTCCGCCAAAAGATCAACGAGGATCGTTGCCAAATGATCGACCAAATTTCAGCAGCGATAGAAATCAGTTGGAGTTTGTGCCAGCAGATTTTGAGGGAGGATTTGCACATGAGACGTGTTGCTGCTAAATTTGTTCCGTGCCTTCTCACACAGGAGCACAAAACCATCTGCATGAATGTGTGTCAGGACTTGAAAACAGAGATTGCACGTGATCCAAACTTCTTGAACAAGGTCATTTACAGGGGATGAGAGTTGGTGTTACGGGTATGACCCAGAAACCAAGCAAGCGTCAAGCCAGTGGAGGACTCCCAACTCTCCCAGACCAAAAAAAGCAAGGCAAGTGAGGTCAAATGTGAAGACGATGATCATTGTCTTTTTTGATGTTTGTGGAATTGTGCATTGGGAATTCGTACCCCCTGGCCAGACTGTTAACCAGCACTTTTACTTGGATGTCTTAAGGCATCTGCGAGAGGATGTGAGGAGGAAACACCCGGAACTTTGGCGATCAGGTGACTGGTTTCTGCATCACGACAACGCTCCAGCACACATGGCCTTACAGACCCACTATATGGCATCTCAGAGGTGGTCTGTCGTTCCCCACGCTCTGTATTCGCCGGACCTAGCACCGTGCAACTTTTTCCTATTTCCACGAATGAAAAAAACGCTAAAAGGGGAGTGTTATGACGGTGTGGAAGCGGTAGAAACAGCTTTGCAAAGGGCATTGGACAATATCAAACTTGAAGAGTTCCAAACATGCTTCCAACAGTGGGAAAAGAGACTTGACAAGTGCACCGCATGTAATGGAGAGTATTTTGAAGGTGACTGAAGTAATTTTGTAAAAAGGTTCATCAATAAAGTTTTTATGACAATAATCCGGTTTCTTTTGGGTTCCCCCTCGTATTTTGTTGAGCACGGAAAGACATTGGTGAAAACCACTTATATCATTGTAAGTCAAATCAGTTACATCACAGTGCTTATGCCCTTTACTTTTAGGATTTTGTGGAATGCACTCGAGACCATGTGAACATGAAACTGTTGGGAGTATGAGCTTTCCTTGACTTGCATTTTGATTTCCTTTCCTTATTTTTGCAATTCCTACCTCCCTAGCATTCTACGAATGGAACAGTTTCACAATCTGAGCTCCTGTTCATTGTGCATAGTAGAGTGCAGCATCTCAATTAAGAATAAAAATGCCATGTAAGTATAACAAAGCTTTCAGAAATAAATGTGAAATACAAGCACACAGCCTGAGTTTGCAGTTATTGCCAAAGATGCAGCAGTGTACAAACCTTGCAGGAATGATTGAGAATTCCAAGAATTGCAACAGTGAGATGGCAGTCAATGCCAACATGCATTTCACAGAATTGAGGTTGCTACATGATGGATCATAAAATCATAAATTTGCAATCTATCGACTTTTGCTTTAACTGAGCAAGTGCATCTATCAAGTTTTGAAAAAAACTGCTAATATTCCCTACCTTCTACACAGGATATGAATAAAATTTTGCAAAAATCTGATTTCACAGAACTATGCAGAAGGTGAAAATTATGCCGATACTATATATAACTCAATTTCATAAAAGTTTGTTTTGAAAAAATGCTCCTCAGTTGCAGATACGACTTTCTTATTTGATTTGCTGTAATTAAAATCAGATCACAACAAGAGCTCAAGAGTTTACTAACAACTTTCTTGTAGTACTGCACTACACAGAAGATTGTTGCTTATCTTATAACAGATATTAGCGTGTCTAATTAAATATCAATCTGTGTTTCCGCAAGGCCAACACTAATAATCTGCATGGCAAAACTAAAAGTGTCAACACTGTTGTCTACACTGGTTGAAATGTAAAACATCCATTAAATATGTGTAAATAATGCATCGTAATCTTAAAATTAAGTTTAAGGGATCAAAGCAATGCAACTTACGTCTCATTTCCTCCATTTCCTCTAGTACTCTTTGCCTTTTCATCCTTTCTGCTTCCCATTTCTCACGGGTGCTTCCCATCATAAGTAGATGCTGTAACATAAATTTATTAACCAATCATGTAATCTGACAAAATCTGTGGTTAAAACCACTGGCCTGTAAAAGCTTCCAGAAAGTTTGAGTTGCCTATCTATACAACACTGCCATTTGCTATATACTAATTTTGATGGACTGAGACTGGATCAACTTCAAAAGGTTGATTTCACAACACAAATGCAGTCAGAGTTTCTCAAAATCCATGGTCATACAAGCAGAGACTTGTCATTGAATCTACTATGAACATCTACACTATCTATGAAGATCAATTGTAATTACATATTAACAAAATTTGCATTCCTTTGAAACTCTAACAATATATAATGCAAACTGTTCTTTCAGACTAAAAGAAATACTTCACATTGTTTTACAAAAATTCTGAAAGTTGTGTTTATTGTGGTTAAAATCACATAATATATGCAAAAATTTGTGTTATCGCAAATGGGAAAAAGGGTCATGAAACAGTTCCATCTCAAATTACCCAAAGCTTCTTCCTATTACAGTACACTTAAGCTGTTCCTAATTAAGTCATAACATTTATTAAGTTACAATATAACAAAAAGAAAAGGTTACTAAATGCCATGTTGTTCTCTATACAACAAGATTAGCTGTAGATGAAACCCTACAAATCAAAGCTCTTTGTGAGAAACAAAATAATAGAAAATCAATATTGTGGTCTCCCATAGATTAGAATTTAGGCATACTCTCTGCACATGAATCACAAACTCATCAGCAACAAGTATTTTTTATTTATTTACTTATTTATTTTCAGTTCAGTAGAGTATAGCGTTAAATACACAAAAGAACAATGTCATATAAATTTATACAGATGTCTGATACAAACGAGGTACTAACTAGACTATTAATAAATTAATCCACACTATTATAGCCTTAGTCAATTTAAGAACAGAGCTATACAGGTTGTGTGATATAAATAGAATACTAACTTTCTTTAATAAATCCATACACGACGACGATGATGATAACAATAACAATAATATAACAGTAATAACAACAATAACAATAAGAATAATAATAATAAGACGAAGGATGATGATAATGACAATAACAACAACAACAACAATAATAATAATAATAATAATAATAATAATAATAATAATAATAATAATAATAATAATAATAATAATTATTATTATTATTATAATAATAATAATTATAATAATAGTAAATAATTAATAATAACAATAACAACAATATAGATCATATTATATTAACAAATAAAATTTATGGAGTTAGTGAATACATCGGATTGGAATCTGGTCTTGCCAACAGAGCAGACTTCGCAACACTGTAATGCATAAAATGAAAAGTAAATGCTAAAAGAAAATTTTTAAGTGAATTTACATTCTAGAATATATTTGAAATTTTAAGGAAAAAATAGGGAACATAACTTGGTCTCAGAACAGAGTTAATTCAGTAAACTCAAACTACAAATACTTTCTCAATTAATTACTAAACTGTACAATGAATGCTTCTAAAAGATCATGGGTCCGTAATTAATAAAAAGAATATTCATTAGATTGAAGTCCTATGGGCATTAGAAAATTCAGTAAATGCAAAAGGTTACTGCACCAAATATATAATACTATTACATATGCACATTTTATTCAATATTAGAAAAGCTACCACAAAATATGCAACTATATTTAAGATGGCAAAACAAATAGCAAAAGAAAATGTCATTAATAATGCTGACAATAAAAGCAAGGCAACATGGAGAATAGTGGGAATGGGAACTGAATAATAAAAACAACAGAGGTAATTTAGATAATATGGATAAAGAAGCAAAATAATTATTTTGTTGACATAGAAAATTGAATATGAGAAGTGCTCCCATTCATTCAGGATTCTGTAATGAGATTATATAATAATAGCTGCTTTATGTTAACAGCTTTGTTCTAATTTTCAAATATCTTTCTGGGAAAGATTGTGGAAATAATAACAAAACTTAAGCCAAAGACTTTGTATGGATAGGATGAATTGTCTCCATTTCTTATGAAGGAAATAAAACAAAATTTGTAGATCACTTAAGCAAATAAATTAATTACTAATCCGAAACACTATATTTCCAGAAAGAATGAAGTATGCATTAAGTTGAGTTTGAAAAGGGGAGCCTTAAAAAGCCCCAGCACTGCGACCTTTTGCAGATCTACTATGCATAGTATGCATTAGTGAAACTTATTTACAAGGTGGTAAAACTAAATTAAGGAACTTCTGACCAAAGTTCCTTCCTTTCTTTTTTATCATATTTGGAAAGACTACATCCACAACTCATTTTGTATCGACAACATTTTACTAGCCTAAACAGTTCCCAGTATGGATTCTCAGATACGTTTCAACAGAAGCTGCCTAATAAATTTGGTAAACAATACTTCTAAAATGTAAAATTAAAAGCAACAGATAGTTATCCCAATACCAGGTGAGTCACCTGTCCCTATTTATTTTTTAATTTATGCAATGTGCTAAGTCGCATATATGCAACTTATGCTTTTCTTAAATGTCTTCTAATGGATGATTTGCAAAAAGTGTATAGAGGAGAGGTAGGGATAGACAACTCAGTGCGTAAGTGTTATACAGGACAGAAAGCAATCACTATGTATGTCGATTCCAAAAACATCACACTCAGACACAGAGGCTACAGTAATAATTTTAGACAAGTTTACCGTCCGATATGACTTAATGTTGGAGGATGTAAAATTACACACACACAAAAAAGGCAAGTTTACAAACACTTGAAAGTAATGAGTAGGTAATTCAAACAAAAACATCACTTAAATTATCCTTACTTGGACATGTTTCAGAGAACGTTTTGTCCCCATTGTCAGCTGTTTTCTGACTGGTTGCATCTGTGGTTTCTTGAAGTGAGCTGGTTGTCTGTGGCGGCATCTGTTGTCTGTGAGATGAACTTCCAAAGAGTTTTCAGGCAGCAATTCAAAATTTAAAGTATACTGTTTGTTTTTTATAATTAGCAACTTTTCCCAAACATCGAATTCAGCTGCATTACAGGCTGGTTTTAATAGTTTTATATTTGTTACAATTTCCTGATTGGTAGACCAGAAATGGTGAGCTACTGCTGATTTTTCTATTTGTTTGAATTTCATACATCTCATATGTTCCTGTAATCAAATATGTAAACTTCTTTTGGTTGTTCCCATGTAGAACTTATTGCAGTCTGAACAGTTGATTTTGTATATACCTGATTTCTTGTTTTCAGGTACTGGGTCTTTCAGGTTGTTGCATAATAAGTTTTGTAAACTGAATTTATTTATTGGGGCTAGGGTGATGTTGTACTTCTTGAATATCTTGTTGAATTTATGATGCACTCTGGGATGATATGTGAATTTCCTGAACTGTCTCTTGGTTTTTGATTCTGTTAATTTTGTGGTATCCAATATGTGTTTCTGTTTCTTGAATTTCCAATTTCTTTTTCTATTGTTTACTGTATCCATTAATTGCAGCTATGTTAATCATGTGGTTATATTCTTTGTTGTATTCATTCTTTTTCAATGGGATGTTGACTAGTCTATATGCTAAGCTGCCCAAAACTGCACGTTTATGGGATGTAGGGTTGTAGCTATCATTCTTGATGTAATTATCTGTTTGTGTTGGCTTCCTGTAGATGCCAAAAGATATGTTATTTAATTCATGGAACATCTTCAAATCTAAGAAAGGTAAGTAGCCATCTTTTTGTATCTCTATTGTGAACTTTATTGCTCTATTCTGTATGTTCAATAGTTTTAAGGAATCTTGTATGAATTTGTGTGGAAAGGCTGAGGGAAAGGCTGACAGCAACACCAAGTCCCTGAATGCCATGGTGGAGGACATCGTCGGCAGAAGATTGAAGGATCTGAAGGCCCACATCTGCGCACGTCAAACCACCAAAGTAGGATGACACGACAACTTTTAAGATCTTCCGCCGCCAATTCGACGCAGTGGCCAAGTACAATAAGTGATCGCCAGAAGAAGAGGCCAGTCTCTTCACGGCTAATAGCCAGCCTCCAGGGACGAGATGCAGAGGTTCTGAACGCGGTACAGACAGCGGCAGCATCCAAGGACATCTGGGAGGTCCTGGAAACGGTTCGGAAACCACTGTTTGGCTGCAGCCTACCGCAGCCAGCTGAAATCTAGGATGCAGCAGCCAGGGGAGATACTGCAGGAGTTCGCCCTGGGAATCGAACAGCTGACCAGCAAAGCCTTGGTCGACCTCCCACCCAAATTCATATCTCGAGAAGCCGCCTACATCTTCGTTGACGGGGTACGCGATGCCGAGATACGTCAGCGCCTAATGCTCGGCGACTAAAAGACCATCCACGAGGCGCTAAACGGCCGCAGTGAGGATGGAAGCGGCCAAAGTGACGGCTACCCCGACCTCGAAGACAAGGAGTATCCGCTAGGATGGAGACCGAAGGCCGGTCCAGGGACGTCGGCGAAGACCAAGCGGCGAGTGTTGGGGTGTGGCTAGCCGGGACACCTGGAGGGTGACTGACCACACCAAGAAGAGCACCCGGAAAACGAGTAAGGGCCAGCGTGGCGAGGGGCACGTCGGCGCAGTCACCACCATCCCCTCGAGTGACACTGCGCACCGTCAATTGACGTATGGATGACGCCCTCATCGCGGACGGCTGGGTGAGAGAGAAGCCGTGCCACGTGTTTGTGGACACCGGGGCAGCCGTGAACATCAGACCTAACGTAGCCAGGGGTTTGCCGTCGAGAAAACAGAGTCGACCATACCAGCTAGTTACGGCATAGGGCGACACCTTATCTGTGGAGAGGGAGGCCCTGCTGCAGTTGACCTTGGGGCGGAGTGCTGTGCGTCTGTGTGTGTTCGTCGCGGAGGTATCTGGGGAGGTGATACTGGGACTGGGTGCCCTCAGAAGCCATGAGGCGACGGTCGACGTCGGCAGGAAGGTCCTGCGGCTCAGTGGAGAAGAGGTGACGCTCCGGCACCCCGAAGAACGCCTTGGACTCTGCAGGGTCATCCTGAGAGAAGACGTGGTTGTCCCCGCGAGAAGTAAGGTGGTGGTGACCGCGCGACTGGAAGGACAACGGACGATAAACATGATGCTGGACCGGAAGACGCCTGTGCATGGACTCTTGTGTTGCCAGGACATTGTTGCCGTGCCGAGAGGAGGTGCCAGTGAGACTGCTCAATCCATCACACACCGATCACAAAATCCAGGTTGGGACGGAGTTGGGGACGTGCGAGTCCGTTGTCAGTGAAACGCTAATGGACAAGACCCGCACAACACCTCTACATCAGCAGTCGGACGGCATGGTCGAGAAATACATCAAGATCCTAGAAGAACACCTGAGGAAGGTTGTGGCCAACCATCAGCGAGACTGGGACGTCAAGGTGCCACTCTTCTTGCTGGCCTACCGCTCGTCAACACACAACACCACTGGGATAACGCCAACAAGCTTAATGTTCCGCCGAGAGCTACGCCTCCCTTGTGACCTGGCTTTTGGAATCCCCCCCGGAAACGAAACAGTCAGCAATCGAGTATGTGGAGAACCTCGTGGACCATCTCCACGACATGCACCGATGGCACGTCAGAACATCCAGATGGCGAGCGATCACGTGAAGCCCCGGTACGATAGGCAAGCCAACAGCCAAGGATTCCAGCAAGGTGACCTGGTCTGATTGTACCGCCCTACGTGGTCCAAGGGACGCTGCCCAAAACATCAACCGTGGCAAGGACCGTACCGGGTGGTAAAGAGAATTAACGACGTGGTCTACCGCATCCAGAAGGTGCCCCGAGGTAACATGTTGGTGGTGCAACTTGATCGTCTACTATGGTGCTGTTCGGGACGACAGCCTTGAGGAGGGAGCAGTGTCACTGATTGCATTTGTTTGTGTTGGAGCCGCGACAAGCCAGTACCGGGCGCGTGTGCAGGAAAGAAAGGGACAGATAGTGGCACGCAGATTTGGACGATTGCCGAGAGAGAGACAGAGAGATGTCTGGATAGTCCCGTCTTTCTCTCGCTGCGTCACGACTGTTATCGAGATATCTACCGCATTCTAGAACCTATAATGGAGGTATAAAACCCTCACAAAATGTTAAAGCGGAGTTAGTTGTGTAGTTGTGTGATGGTTATTGCGACAGTGGACGTTTGAAGTGTACCGCAGTGATTTCTTTTGTTTGATTATGTGCAGCTGAGAACGAGACGACCTTGAAGACTGCTGTTGTGTACGTCACGTCTTTTACTGCTGCAAGGGTTGTACAAAGTTACTGCTTACTGCAATAAAGAGCATTTTAAATTTCTGCAAACAGGACTTTTGATTCTACCAACCCACGAAGTTACAGTATTAATGCTGGGTGTGCATAATAGAAAGGCAGAGCTGTAATAACAGCTTTTGTGCTAAAGGAGTCAATGTTTTCACATTAGACTATAAACTGCAGGTTGCATAGATAATAAATAAGGGCAGCTGAGTCACCTGGTATACTGCTACAGAAATTAGTTTTATGGTATACGGAACACAGCATAAAGATGGTTTGAAAAACATCTTAAATGAACACAAAAAGTAATTTTATATTACCAAATAGGTACTGTTCAGTCAAACTGGAATATAATAAAAAACTGGAGTTCCACAAGGAAGTATCTTGAAGCACCTACTGTATGACTGTACTACCGACCTTTCAAACTGTTTTAATAGCAAACCAATTATGAACTTACTCAGGTGATAAATCCATTTTGTTAAATAGGAAGAACCAAGAGGAATTACAATATAATGCACAAGAAAATATTAAGTCATTTAAACAAATGATTTAGCTACAATGGATTAAAATTAAACACTTCTAAAACATCCATCATGCAGCCAGCACTCAAGAAATAAACTGTGGGAACAATATTCCTACTGATTATAACCAAAACAGATATTGTAAATAAGCAATTAAAGTGGGATGACCTCCAGTTTATATAAAAAAACATTAGATAAATTTGCTTAAATATGAAACGCATTGTGAAAGAACTATACCTTGAAACAAAAAATTATTACAATTACTTTCCTTTGATAATAACGTTTAAAAACTTGAAAATACTAACCTTACCATCCCATTTTATACAGGTAAACAATACGTGCATACATATAAACTTTGAAATGATATCACAGACACAAGATGAGACAAGAACAAAAAGAACTGAAGGCACTTAAGCAAGATTAACATTACATACGAAAAATCCACTATATGCCAGGATAAAAGATTTCAATAAATTACTAACCAAAATCAGAGCTATAAAAACTCTGAAGTATTTCAAAAAAATAGTAAACAAGTCTATTAGTAGTTAAGGCCTACTATTCATTTACAGAATGCTTGAATAACAAGTTACAGGGAGCCCACTGAGCATCCGAATATGTTTTCCCTGTGTCATTTCCATTTTTTCTCATATTTGGTGGGTCATAATACTCTAGTATGTTTGTCATCAATATAAAAATGTTATTTAGAATTAAAAGAAAAAAATCACACCATATCAATTTCTCCTTGCGTCATTGGGTTCCATTTGCAAAAACATATTGCTAATGTAAAAGCAGTAATAGAATAACATTGTTCACAATGGGCAATATACTTACACTACTTGATACAAAGTTACTTGTAACCGATTGAATTTAATGTTCAAAACGATATTTCACACAGCAGCTTTAAAACAAAATTGGATTTCAGCTGTTTATGTCTCTAGAACTTGCATTTTCTCCTTAAGTTATCATTTGAAAGAAAATCTAAGGCCTGACAGTGATAATTAGGACCATCATTCTACTATGAGGGATTACTGTAATTTATATTCTGCATGAGGATGAAACCAGTACAAACTGCTGAATTAATTTACCTTGTGCCTCTAGCACGTACATGGCTGTAAGTGAATGCTTCCTGTAATATGGGTGCAAGGTCCTGAATTTATGGTGCATATTAAATTATGAATGGTACTTAAATGAGGATGAGGCGTCGAAATGGACAAGTATGGTGATGATTAGCTTTGTTGGAAGGAAAATCTGTAATGATTGACACTTTTGTGTAATGAATTATACAGAAAAGACAAAAGTCTCAAATGTCAAACAATAGGTAAGTAGCTTGATTAACAACTTTCTCTGAAGTTTTCGAAAAGATCATATTTAAAAGAACTTATCAACATTTTGATAAAAGTAATATTTTAACAAATGAACAGTTTGGATTCAGAAAGAATGGGTTAACTGATGATGTCACATTCAAATTCACTAATAACATACTTAAATCCCTCAATGGTCAAATAAACACATTAGGAATGTTTTGTGATCTATCTACGTCATTTAACTGTGTTAATCATAAAGTACCTTTATTGAAATTATAACACTGGCATTATAGGAAAAAGTTATCAATGGATTGCATCATACTTATAAATAGAAAACAAAAGATTATAATAAATTCTTCAAACAGTAATGCATACTTGGAACGGTCTGAAATAAAGTATGGTGTTCCACAAGGTTCCACTTAAGGGCCACCATTGCTTTTACTATACATCAATGATGTCCCCCAGGTAGTTAAAGACCATGCTTTTCAGTTCTATTTGTAGATGATGCAGTATTTTGATAACCCCTCAAAGGTAAGAATAGAATATGAAGGGAAAGACAGAAGAAGGTAATAGTGTAAAATTACTAGGTCTTGTTGTTCATCATAATATGACTTAAAAGAACTATATTAATTATATCTTACCCAAATTGAGCTCTGCATGTAATGCAATTAAACCATGACCCAGGTTATCAACAAAAGCATCCTCAAAACAGTTCATTATGCTTCTTTTCATTCTTTAATGACCTATGGAATATTAACATTATAATCATGGAAAGTAACACACAGTGAAATAAAGCCCAATAAGAATGTAGATAATATAGTACTGCAGAAGTTAATAGCACCCAAAGTTAATAGCAGAGACTTTTAACGATCACTTCATAAATCTTGCTGAAAATATTGTTTCACAAAAGAACTCCACAATGGGTACTTCAGTTAAAACAAATAGAGCAAATATATGTGAAACAACCATGTTCTTGTGCCCTACTGATTTCGAGGAAATTGTTTCAGTGATATCCAAATTTAAATCCAAGTACTCTTCATGTATTGATAATGTTCCTGATTTTTTGCTAAAGAAATGTTCTATTCTTATTGCACACCCGTTAGCAGACGTATGTAATAGGTCATTGAACATGCAGTGTTTCCAGAAGCTTTAAAAACTGCTAAAGTAAAGCCACTATACAAAAAAGGAGATAAAACCGATTTACTAAATTACAGGCCAATTTCACTCTTATCCAGCTTCTCTAAAGTAATGGAAAAGATATTCTATAAAAGACTTATAGAATTTATAGAGATGAATGATTTAATATCTAAAACTCAGCATGGGTTTTGTAAACAAAAATCAACAGAATCTGCACTTTTTGATTTTGTAAACAGTGTAATAAATACTTTGGATAACAAAGACAAAATACTAGGCGCATTTTTCGACCTAACTAAAGCATTCAATATACTAAACCACAATTTACTATTCCAAAAATTAAAACATATGGGTATTAAAGGGCATGCATTGGAATGGATCAAATCATATCTAAAGGACAGGAAGCAAATAGTATAAATTTCACATACAGAAAAAGATCACATTAAAGAATACCGATCAGACACAAAATATATTAAGTTTGGTGTACCACAAGGTTCTATTTTGGGTCCTATTCTTTTCTTATTGTTTGTAAATGATTTACAGTCAAATATTACAGCAATTATGCTGATGACAAATATATTAATTGAAAGCAATGCACTTGAAGAGCTACAAATCTTATCGAGCAGAATGTTCAGTAATATTTCTAAATGGTTCAGCAATAATAATTTAATTGTACACTTGGATAAGACACATGTAATTCATTTTCAGTTTTCTCAGAATAAATCAACCATTCATTTATGGAGATGATAGTATATTAATACATTACATTCCCTTTATAGGACAAGACACTTTAACAATCAACCATAAATTCCTGTACCAAGTAATAGGCCTTGCTGCATAGATAGTTTTTAAGAACAGACTTATATTTATTTATTTTCCCCTGAAAATAGTAATTTTAAGTATTTTGGAAGTGCACTGAATGTTCTGGCACATTCATACTATACTCTTTTCTGGAAATAAGTCAATTTAGCACTGGGTTTATGTGAATCCATTCTTTGCCTAGTATTTATGCCATGTATATTCACATTTTGTGTAAAGTAATCTTGATTTTTGATATGGAAACACATAAGCATAAAGATATATTCACAAGGAAGTGTTGAAATATTCAGCCTTTGAAACAGACCCTTACATATAGCTGTAATGTTGATGCCACAGATCGCTCTAATGGCTCTCTTCTGTAATATACTCACTCTCCGAGTTACCCCAGAATATCAAACCATATTTCATTATAGAACAAAAATATGAATAATATACCTGTTTTAATGTATGAATTGGACAAAAAGAGTTCAACAACCTAAGTGCAAAAGTAGCCGAATTCAACTTGGGTATGATACTCTCTATATGAGATGTCCAATTAAGACCTGAAACCCAAGAATTTAATGAATGAAGTCTGGTCGGGCACAACCTTATCAGTGCCTATGCGCAGAGAAAGATTTTCCAAACTGTATGCCTCAAACCTCAAAATCTTAGTTTTATCAATATTTAATGTGAGTTTATTCGCCTTAAACCAATATAGTGCTAAACACATATTCAGTTTTAGTGCAAAATAATGTAAGTTGCTGCTAGATACTATTATCCTAGTGTCATCAGCAAACAAGACAGTAGTGATGCTTCTAATTGCTAGGGGGAGATCGTTGATATAAATTAAGAAGAGCAGTATGCCAAGAACTGAACCTTACAGAACTCCATGATTAATGATCTCTCAATCAGAACTCTGCCCTTTGCCTCCTGTTCTCCAAATACAACAAACCACCTAAGGTGCACATTATTAATTCCATAAAACCTAAGCTTTTCTATCAGAATTTCATGATTAACACAGTCAAAAACCATAGCCAGATCACAAAATATACTTCCAATAAGCATTTTCTCATTGAGTGTTGAGAGGATTTCATTAGTAAGCATGTATGCTGCATTTTCTGTTGATACACTTCTCCTGAAACCAAACTGTTCTTTCACTAGAATATTATTATGTTCAAAGAAATTGTACAACCTGCCGAATATTTACCTTCTCAAAAATTTTTGAGAAAATTGTCAGTAATGATATAGGTCTATAGTTGGACAGATCCTGTTTATCCCCCTTTTTAAATAAAAGTTTGACAGTAGCATACTGTCTTTCTGCAAAAATTCTGGATAAGAATTGATTACACAAGTAGCATAGCGGTTTACTTATTACCACAGCACAAGCTTTCAGCACCTTACTAGATATTTCATCATACCCTGCCAAGTTTTTTTATTTTAATGCTAAAATAATTTATATTATCTCTGCTGGTGTAACACACTCTGCTTAAATTGGGGAAATTCAGTTTGGTAGCTGCTCTTCCAAAAACTTAAAGCAGCATTTTTACTTCCGTGACTAATGTTGAGCTTTGATGTAACATTTAAGAAGACCAACTACAAATAGTTTCTGAGATTTAAGAAGAAATTAAACATGCTGGCTATTTACCTTGGGACTCTTAATTTGCACATTACGTACTTTCAGAGTAATGTCGTCATGAGTTTGGAGTTTTCTACTTGTTTCTCTTTTTACAATATCCTAAGTGGTTTTTAATTTATTATCTGAATTTTCTATAGCCAATTGGCAATATTTAGCTTTAGCTTGTCTAATTATACCTTTTAGGATTTTTCAATATTTTTTCTAATGACATAAGATTAGCATCACTGCTATACCTAATCATATAGTAGAGCTTTCACTTCTGAATGCATGATGTCCTAATACCTACTGTAATCCACTCCATTGGCCAATTAAGCATATGGCATAATTTATGCTGGAAACATGATTCAAAATGGATTGTGACAGTTTTCAGAAAGCTATTAAATCCCCCATTTACATCAACAGAGGAGTAAAATCATTCCATGATTTCTGTTGCAGTGACTGGGAGAAGTTTGCAAGATTTTCTTTATTTACATGTCTGAAACTCCTATATGCATTTCTTACCTCAGGTTTAACACAAAAGTTGCTTATGCTGATCAACTGAGCACCATGTTCTGAAATCCCATTAATTAGTGGAGATACTGTTGCATCACCAAATATACTTTCATTCACAGAAATATTATCAATTGCTGTTTTTGATGTGTAAATTACTCTTGTAGGGAAGTTAAAAGTTGCAGTAAATTAAAGGTACTCAGGATATCAAATAAGCTGACTTCTTTAAGACCTGGCCTATATAAAATCTACATTTATATCGCCACATATTATTATATCTTTCTTTGGTCTATATAATGAATGCAACAACTTTTCAAGCTGTACCAAAAACTTTTCAAAGTTACCAGCTGGATATCAATATAAACTTATAACTGTTACATCAGTCCTTCAAAATGTAAGTTGTACAGCACATATTTCTATGTGCTGATCAAAACAAAACTTTGAAACATCCACAGCTTTACAGGTTACACCCTGTTTTACATGTATAACACACCCTGCCATGCGTAAGAGCTGCTCCCAAAAAATACCTATGCAGTAACAATGATGAAAATTCCTGTTGTCACAAGTGATGTTCTGACAAACATAATAAGGAGGTTGATGTTATCAAGAAAAACTTGCAATTCAACATACTTTTAAGCCCCCTAATATTCTGATGATAGCAAGACATTGTTGAACCGAATGGGAATTATTTGCAGAGATGTTACTTTGTACACAAATTTCTTTAAGCAGCCTAAAATCGTAATTTGTTACTATTCTTAAACACGATGACTATCGCTAATTACAACAGGAATTATACCCTTAAGCTATTGGCAATACAAGAAGACAATTCCCTCTTACCAGTAGAACGAAGGTGCAAGCCATGCCTTGTATACCTTTCTCTACCAATGTCAGCAACATCTATCATGTCAATGTGCACATTTTTGGGTTCTAATAATGCATGTTCAAGCCACCAATTCACACTCCTCACCCTCTTGTGAAGCTGTGTCTGTCATGCTTATCAAAGAGTCCCAAAAACTTCACATTGGTATGCCTGCTATTTTCGCTGATATACTTTAGGTCATCTCCAATCCTATAATTACTATCTCTATCCAGACTGTTTACCTGGCCCACTCACTACCACAACTTGATCCCTCTTGGTAAAACCAGAAGTAAGCTTTACCAGATCCTTTGTTACAGCAGCGAGACTAGCACTGGGCTTAAAAATGCTCACATCATACTTCTGCCCCAAATCCTCCTTGAACAAAGATGCCATCCCCCTCCTGTGACTACCAAGCAACAACACCCTAATTGGCAAACACTGCGTTTCTGTCTTGCTTGATAGCATTCGGAGGATGAGCATCAGTCATTGTACCTAATGCACTAAACCTGTTGCTCTACTGTATACTACCATCAAATAAATGTTATTCCTGACATGATCTACATCCTAGAGTTAGATTCCTTTAGCCTAATCTCATTAAAGGATCTACAGATCAAAATAGTATAATGTAGTATAGTGTGATCAGAATTAGAATCATAAATTAAACTGCAGCTTATTTGGTGTATAAAGCAGCATAGTATTGCAATATTTTATTTTATTTCTAAATTTTGAATTTAAAATATTGACCATCATATTTATAATATATTTGATGACTTGGACACTCCTAACTTATGCAGCATACAATATATGTAGAATATATCAAACCTTCATAAACTATAATAAGGATTGATTGAAATCAAATTACTTTGTAGTTACAGTGAATTAAAACCTAGCAGTGACTGTCAGTGTTTCTTTCATAATGTCAAGGTGGCAGTGCATACCTAACATAAAGGAACTAAATGTGAGTCATCCCATTACACTGTTTTTGTTATTTGCCGCCAGAAGAGCAAAAAATGGAACATTCAAAGACAGCCGCTATTTAATGTCATGAAGTCAAAGTACGTACCTTATTGTTACACTGCATTTACCTATTCCAGACTGTCTGTTGAAGTCTGATAGATATAGATATATAAGGGCGCTCAACTATGGCGGTCATCAGCGCCCTTTAAGAAACTAGTCATAGCAAAAGCCAGATATAAAACTTTCTAAAAACTATAAAAGTGTAACAAAACCTATTAAAAATACACGTACATAAAAAACATCAATCAAAACCTACTAAATCCTAAACTCTAAACTAGACAAGAATCTAAAAACCTTCTCCACGGGTCTCCACGCACGGCCTACACGTGGGTGGGCCTGTTGACGGTCTCCCTCAACCACGAAGAGGAGCCCACACGAGGGAGACTGTTGGCTCGGGACTCCGGGTTCGCCAAACCCGTACCTACTGAAGTAGGCCCCTGGTGGTGTTGAAGTCTGTCAGAGTTGGCAAGCACAACAGTGTAAAAGCATTAGTCGGTGAGCAGTGAGTGTTAAAAGCTGTGAGAAGTAAACATTGGTGTGTGCAACAGAGACATAAAGGAACATTAGATGGACATGCACACTATGTATTTGTAAACAGTGGAGTTACTGTAAGTTAGCATTGGGTTAACAATTCTAGTGCCAAATAAAGTAAGTTTGGTGCAACTTCCTGTTATCATTTGTGACACTGGTGTCAAGAGAGGTTAAAAAGCCACAATGGAGAAAATCCTTTAAAACTTATTGGCTACAATGGACCAAATGAGCTTCGGCTTGGACAGGATGAGAAGCTCAGTGAAGACTGCCATGGACCAGATTGTATAAAAAATGGCAATGGAATGAAATGTGTAGTGTTTAACGCTTGCTTTTACTACATGCGGCACCGTAGGTGATGACACTGATGATATATGAAATGAAGATGGAGTGCCGGTGGAATGAGATGGCAGGGGAAACCAGAGATCCCGGAGAAAACTGCTGCAACGCCGTGTTGTCCACCACAAATCTCAATCTCACTTTTCTCTGTTGTAAGATTCTGTAATCTCTTATGGTTTACTAGTTGTGCAAAAGTTATTCAGAACGAAGAGGACCTCAGAGGATATTCCCAGAAAATTGAAGATCTATATTTCATTTGTCATGAAAAATATCTTAAACTTGGGTCAACTTCATCAAAACTGTTAAAGCCAGTTTTGAAAAAATCAATATTTTCGAGGAAAAAAGTTATAGAGAGTTTGGAGTAGGTTGAATTGCTTCAAAATTTTTGTGTTGCTTCCTTGCAGTTTGAGTTATGTTGTTCGTGCACGCAGGCATGCACAAACCCTTCTCCTAAAATGCTTTCTTTCTTTTTATTCAAGGAATCTCTCAAAATATGTATTTCAGGTGAAATTATAGTATCAAATTTTTGGGTGATATACAGTATTTGCTCCACTTTAAGTAAGTAGTATAACAAATGCTTAAATTTCCTTATTTATTTTCTCCCTATGCATTCAACGCTTACTTGTTTAGCTTCTGCTTCACGCCTTCTTTCACTGATATATTTTGCTTCCAGCTTCCATTGTCGCTGTGCTCTCACAATTTCCTGCATAACATCGTCTGTTAAAGTTCTTCCATTGGTGGTTCCAGGCCGCCAGTTCTGATAATGATGTGCCATGGAACTGCTACCTTCCATCATTCTTTCCCTATCCATATCTGTGTATCAAAAAGCAATGATTAGTTCTAATTTTAATTTGTCAAAGCTAAATGATTGTTCAAAGCAAACTGAGGATTAGTTTCCATTTATAAGGCCAATAAATGATAATTGATTGTTCTAACACACACAAACTATGTGTAGGCAAACTTTGAAGGGTAAAATCAGAACTAAAACATTCATTTAATGACATATCAGCATGTTGCCATAGTACCTTAGTCATTAGAATAGCCACACATACAACAAAGGATCCGTTGTTCAAATCCAGGCAACAGCATTGAATTTTTCAGTTCTGATACTACCTTTTAAAGATTGATTTCTGAATTTATGGAAACTGCTTGTAATCATACATACATTTATGGGATACAACTGCTCATACTTTTATATGTAAATCAATGTAATTAGAATTTTAAAAGAATTTAAAATCAGAAGCAGTGTCTGTGATACTTAGACAATATAAAACTTTACCCCTACAATCATAATATCCACTTACTCCCTGAATTCAAGAGAGCTTAAATATCATGAAAGGCTGAGAGAAATATTTAATTTCTAGGAGTACACGTGGTAGAAAACATTGCTTCCATCAACATTTTATATGATCAAAATCATTTAGATACTTACAAGCCTTAATTACTTATTAGGGTATACCTAGTGAATCCTTTACTATTATATAAGAGTTAAAAATTTCATCTCATAGCAAGTTTTTTATTTTTATTTATTTATTTATTTTTTTTTTTTTTTTTTTTGCAGTGTTTAATGGCCACTTTTACTACATACAGCAACATACGTGGTGACCTGATGACCCCTGAAATGAAGATGGGGAACTGCTGGAATGAGATAGTGGGAGAAACCAAAGCACCCTGAGGAAACCCGCCCCTATGCCGCTTTGCCCACCACAAATCTCACATGCAGTTTCCTGGAGTCGAACCCAAGCTGCTTTGAGAAAGTCGAGTGGTCTAACCACTCAGCCACAGTATGGCCATAGTGAGATTTGTAACCTTATTAAAGGGTATGAGTTCTTTCAGCAAAACCCTCTTACAAACATTGATGTGTCACTCACATGACTTTCTCTACTTACTCTTGAACAAACTTCTTAAAAATGCTAATTCTCCTATTTACTTCATGTTAACCAAGATATACGTTTATAGAAATGCTTTTATTACATATTTATTCTAGGTATAATAGGAATAAGGAAATAGAATTCTTAAGCAAGTCACTTTTAAAAAGTACTGGTTGCTAAGTGATGGTCTTGAAATTCCATTCTCATTATATGGCCTTTCTATTTGAGAAAAGTAATAAATATTTGAAAATACATTACCATAAAAACAAATATCTTGGAAATGGTTAGCTCCACAAAAAGGATATATAACACAAACTGTGCACTTAAACAAGATTTAAATTTTTTGTATAAATTGACTATCTGTTAAAGTTTACCAGCAATGCAAAAATCATCCACAATCTCTGATACAGGACTTCTGAATATATTCCCAGAAAAAAAAAAAAGATACATCTACATTCATTTGTCACTGAAATATTTTAAACATGTGTTTTTAATCAAAATTGTTAATTGTTTATTTAAAATGTAATTCAATTAAAATGTAATTGTTTATTCAAAATTTTTGAGAAAATTAAAAGGAATGTTTAAAAAATATTCCATGGTAAGCTTAGACTAATGAGGGAATTTTCTTAAAAACCTTTGTATCACACCCATGGAAAATGCTAAAGTTACCAATTTTAATAATTAACCAACTTTTCATTATGAGTTATTCTGTTCTCTCTCACATGAATACTCAAACACAGAACTTTCTCGAAAGCTGCTTCTATTTTTCTTAAGTTCAGTGGCCTCAAAGCATGTATTTATGATGAAATTCATATATCAAATTGTAGCAGAAAAAGTAAGAAGTTTCAAAGATACAATGATAGTCTCTTCCCATATTTCTAGCTGCTATTTTTTTGGTATTAATATGTGCAATATAACTATGTGATAATTCTTGAAGTTGTTCTTCATTTAATGAAGACAAAACATATGGAACTATAATGTGAAATAGACCTTTTTGTAAACAAAACTACATATGCACCACAAATGGTAAACAATTTTACTGTTCCAAGTATAACATTATTCTAGTTTGATGTGTAAATCTGATGGGTTTCATGAAACCTAGTAAAGGAAGTGGACAATAGAATCAACCAGGGTAAGAGAGTAACAAGGTCTATGAGTAGGATCCTATGGAAAAGAGAAATGAAAACAGTAACAAAAAACATAAAAAACAATCATAAAGAATGTTCTTATGCATGGGTCATAGAGTTAAATGAATTACTGATAGAAGAGAATATTCAAAAGCACAAAAATGAATTCACTACATAGAAATTCGTGTGTACCTCATTTACAGTACATAAGGAACAGTTATTTAACAGAAGCACATTACATAGTGATAAATATGAGAGAAGGATGTTACAATGGCACAAACATGTACAGTGAATGGATGAGGAGAAATGGCCTACAAGAAGAAGAGGAAGAGGAAGTTTTCACTTACATTAGCATGGGAGTACAGAAAAAATGTTATGGTTAAATCCAGCTTACAAAATGGACATTTAATGAAAATTACAATGTTGGACAGAAAGCAGAAGAAACGACTAAAAAAAATGATAGCAGTTTTAAAATGACAGTGACAGGTAAGTCAGAAGACCTGTGTGAATGAATAATATTGAGTATATTAAGCTGTCTAAAATATTCCCTGAACACTATCTAATGTAGGAAAAATTTCAACAGTGGTGGAGTAGCCATATTTGTTAGCAAAAAGTTGAAGGACTCTGATATTAGCAGTATTCAGGTAAACTCCATTGGCAGATTTTTTGAGGAAGCAAGTATTAAAATAACAACTATGAATGACACTTTCAAGATATGTGGTATATATTATGTACCTAGTATTTTGGTTTCCGATTGTCTAATCCATTTAGAAACTTTAATTAAGAACCATAATGGCAATAATGGAAACCTAGTACTAGCGATTGATTTCAAAATTAATCTTGACTTTGCAAGCAGTGATTACAGAAAATTACTTGATCTACTTATGCACATAATATAGATAAACTTACTACTTGTGTAACCAATCACGGGATCCCGCCTTTAATTTAACATCCATTGATGAAAAATGGTTTCTATACAATATTCCTAAACTACTTTGACATGAGCTGTAACAACTAAAAACAAAAATCCAAAAGTTCAAGAAAACACAATCTATCTTCCTTAACAGTGAAATAACAGCAGTGTGCAACAAAGACAAAGATTTCTATATCCTGTATAAATTTTTTGGTTTCAAATATTATCATTAACAACCATAAAAATGCTGTCAAAGAATACTGCCAAGCGCTCATCAATAAACGGTCTTCAAGTTCTATTGTTTCAATACAGAACTCCAATAAAATATTTAAAACCACCTGGAGTGTAATTAACACCTACAGACGAAACAGTAAGTTAATAACAAATCTAATCCTAAATATAAAAGACTTCACTGTGGATGATCCCACTATAGTTTGGGTACTATGATCGCACAGTTGTGCCCTTATGTATACATCATCACATCAACATCACCATCGTTTGTAAAGAGCTCAATAACTTTTTCCTGAATGTACCCACCAATCAATCCAAACCTACTATTATTAACTTGGATCTCCAAATGAAACCATCTTCAACTGCTCATACACCATTTATAACCTCTACTACAGAATTGGAAATAATAGATACTGCTAAGAAACTTTCTAACAAAAGCTCCAGTGGCCAGGATGACATTAGGTCGCTCTCACTGAAAGCCTGCATATCTGATCTTGCAACATCCCTAACATATTTATATAACATTTATATTCAGGACGGTTTCTGTCCAACCTGCCTAAAGATAAGCACTGTATGCCTTGTTCACAAGAAAAATGACAAACAGTGAATAATTATAGACCAATTGCACGTGTACCAGTAATCGTTAAATTATTTGAGAAGATAATATTAGAGACTAGATAACTTCCTAAATAAACACAACATTCTCATTAAAAACCAGCATGGATTTAGAAGGGTTACTCCACAATATCTGCTGTTACATCATTCATTCACAAGGTTGTGGAAAAATTAAAAAACAGTCAAAAATTAGCATCTATTTCACTAGATCTAAGCAAGGATTAGGTTGCATTAATAATAAGTTAATTTTAGATAAAATTAAAAACTTTTGTGTTAGAGACACTGAACATAAACTGATTTCTTTTTTCTTAATGGACAAAATCCAATTCACAGAAATTATTCACAAAATAAATAACAGTATAAAAAAGTGCAGATCAGATTTCCAAGAGGTAACCTGTAGAGTTCCTCAAGGATCGATTTTGGAGCCAATTCTTTTTATTCTATATATAAATGACTTGCCTCAGAAAACGTACTTCAGCAAAACCATATATGTAGATTATTCTAATATTCTATGCAGGATTAACACTTTAAGTAGCTTGCAGGAATCAATATCTCAAACTATCACACTATTTGAAAAAGTTTTGTGCTCAACAATCTAGCAATGAATAAAGGCAAAACCAAAATAATTATGTACGATTCAACTAAATCAAAATTCCATGGCAGCAATGAGCATCAATGAGCACTCTTTTCTTGGTACACAACTACACAACAGACTTTGCTGGGACAAACAGGAGCATCATCTGCATCTAATTAAGTAAAACCTTATACTTATTCAAAATTATCAGGACTTACGTAAATAATGAAACTATGAAACTATCAAGGGAATACCACTTGCTCATACCTATTCGCTTGAGAGTTTGATGGCATCATCTCTGCTCTAGATGTGGCCTGTGTGTCAAAAATTTGCTGCAGAGTAGAACCGCAACACCCAAAACTGAAGCCTGAAAAGTGCCACATGCAATGATTTGCAAGTAGCTGCTGAACGTCTCTTGTGAGCTCTGTGCTGGAGCTCCTTATGTATACCATGTGCAGACTGCTGCCTGCAGGGATAAACAATCCCTCCCATACACTGCTGTGTTACTATGCCTATGTTCCTAATTATTCTGGACTAATTTTTGGGTACTTACAGCTATACTCTGCACCTGATTTTTAGCACACAGGCCCCACATAGAGCAGAGAAGATGCCAAACACTCAAGCGAATACAGGTATGAGCATAAAGATAGTTCCCTTGCAATTATTATGAATTGGTTTTCCCATATCTAATATATTGTACTGAAGTATGGGGTAATTAAAAATTACCTTACTTGCAGCAATAAAACCTCAACTCAGTCTTAAAAACAATATTCAGACCTACTCAACAAGAAACAGAAATGACATGCATAGGATATCAGCTAGCGAAAACATCACTGATAATGATCCCTACATTATTGGTGCAATTATGTATAATAAATCACCGACACCAATTAAAGCAATTGTAGATAAAATACTTAAAAAAAGACTTAAGGAATTTGAAATCTCCAAATGCTTATACTCGCTAGATGAAATTTTACTACTGCATTAAATTCTTTTACAGGCGAAGTCAACAAACTGACTGAATCTTACTGTAGCATATTTTTATTTGAAGTTGCAAAATAAGTTTTAATGCATAATTTTGTAATGGAATATGTTTGTGTAAATAACTATTTAGTATTTCCATGTTTGTAACATATACAGTAGTGGACAAATTATTACCCAAACTTGTGTTTGAGCACAAATTTCTATTTTAATTGTATTTATATTTAGTTATATGTGAGGTAGCTCCATTTTATGTGGCATTTATGAATTTTCAGCATTTGCCTTTACTCTCAGATACCTTATCATGTTTATATGACACACAGGGCAATGTGATACGATATATGAAATAATATGTGGCATTATTGTATTTTATGCACACTTTTCATTCAGTTAATTCTCCTTTCACTTTTCTCCTTATTTGCCTTCCCATTTTCTCAAGTAACCTTTTTGTTGCATACCTGCATCCCTTAAGAAGTGGCAGGATGGGTAAGGTATGCGGTGGGGGTTGGATTAACTAGTACACCGATGGTTCATCCAGCTCACCACATCACAAAGAAAATTTTCAGCCTAGTGTGAAGATAGGAAAAACCAGTGATGTTTCTCCAAGGAAAAGGGCCTAAGTGCAAGTGTTGTTGGAACAAAAAACTCATTCTCTTACAGAAATAAGTAAATTGGTTGGTGTTACCATTAGCTATGTGAGTAGGTTTGCCAAAAAGATCAAAGGAAGTCAAAGTCCATCACCAAAATTGCATGGGGGTGTGGCAGAAAACAGGCTGCTACAGATGGTTTTGATAGACTTTTATTAAGAAAGGCACGCCAAAATAGACGATTAACTTCAACCCAACTTCAGAGGGTTGCCAGCGAACATGGAGCTGAAGTTAGTGCAAGAACAATTCACAGACGGCTATTTGATGCTGATCTGAAGGCAAGACGACAAATTAAAAAGCAGAAACTGACTCCAGTCTTGAAGAAGAATCGGTTACTCTGGGCTATAAAACAAAGTTTAAGAGTCCAGAACAATGGGAAAAGGCAAGTAAAATCTATTAGGTTATAATTAAAGAAATTAAAGGGAAAAAAATGAATTTACAACATTTATTTAGCAAAATTTAAGCTTATTTTATCAAAATAGTCATTTTATTGAAATTAAAGACATTAAAATTAATTTATTTTTAAAATAAAAATTTGCATACTTGCAATTTCATTTGATATTCAGAGATGAATCCTATGTTTCTATGGAGGAAGACAACCCTATTTATGTGAGAAGATGTCCTGGAGAGCAACTGAAGCAGAAGTGTGTGGTGCAGCGTGTGAAATATCCTACTAAAATAATGGCGTGGGCAGGTATCTCAACATATGGACCAGGGCCTTTGCACGTTGTAGAATGCAATATGAATGCTGCTAAGTACAATTAAGTGATAAACAACTTTGTGATACCTATGTACAGTGAACAGTTTCCATCAGGAGGTAGAATTTTCATGCAAGATAGAGCGCAATGCCATCGAGCAAAAAGTGTCACTGAGAAATTCAAAATACATGGAATTTCTCAACTGGATTGGCCAAGAAACAGTCCAGACATGAACCCACTAGAAAATCTGTGGCCTATTATCCACACAAAAGTGAAAGAAAAGGGTCCTACTACCAAATTTCAGTTGATTGAGTACAGTGTTTCCATATGGAGAGAAGATGAAGAAATTCGTGATTTGTGCAAAACCTTAATCCAAGGGATGCTGAGAAGAATTTTGGCCTTAATTAAAGGAAATGGAGGTCACACTAAATATTAAAATGTTTTTCCTGAACATTCAGTGTCACAGTGCCATCTTGTGTATCGTATATTTTTCTTATTGTACAAAAAATAAAAGATTTCTCACTTTTGCTAATAATTTGTCCACTATTGTATTTATTACTTTGACTATGTCAGATAGACATATCTGACAATAAAGATATGACGATGATGATGATGATGATGATGACGACGACGACTTTAAAATTCTTGAAACTGCTATAAAGATACTTTTAAGCCTTTAATGTTGGATAATAGTGTGACACAATGGTTATATTGCATACTGGTATTATGCATAACATGAGACAGTAAAAACCCATGTGCATAGCATTACAAATACCAGTAAGTATACAATGAATTGCAAACTATGATATGCAAATCACTAGGTGGCAGAATTTTGGTGGTGGCATACTATAGAAATACATTAAATTGTTACTACTGCTTTTAGTTTACTCCTCATTTAATTTTTTTCTGGAAACTATGTACTTACACATGGTATACTGTGTACATTTTGTGCATAGTCCTCTGGTACAAGCTGAGAATACAGCAATGATTTCCCTACTTTGGAAATTTTTTTTTTAATTTACATCCTCTAATGTTAAATCATAATCAGACAATGAATGAAATGTGTGAAACGAACCCAGGATCCACAGAACTTAAGAGTTATCTGTCATTCATCTTTCAGGATAAGGGAAAATCTCGGAAAAACCTCATCCAGATAACTCACCCTGATTGATAGCTTGTCTCAACCTTAAAAGAGTATGCAAGTAAATGGAATATATCTCTCTCTAACACATGGGAATTCTCATTAGCTTTATCCTTTTTTACCCTTGTGTTGTTGCCACTTGCTAATAACATGGTACAAATAATTAATTGTAATAACTTGCAGCTTTGAACACACTGTCTTATGCAGAATATTTTCTCCATCAGATTATGTCATTTTTACAGTCTTTTGTGTATTCATGGGCCCAAATCTTTCAAAAATGCTTGTTTTTCAGTGAAAGTCCAATATTTGCTATTTGTGTGTTCATCATGCGGTAACTATAAAGCTTACCGCTATAATACTAAAACAGCTTTTTCTTAGGTAGAGAAGACTGCTGTGCTCCTACCTGCCAAGTTTGAATTCTCATCTTAAATCAGATGAGTGTTATAATTTTTTGCATTAAGTAATTTCGGGAAATTTTATATATATGACCTAGAAAATGAAGGCAGCGAGAAACTTTTTTGTTATTGGATTTACATTGGAGGACAAAGCGAGAAAAATGTAAAGGAGGGTTGAAGGCAATTTTTTAAAGTAACTGCAATCTTCTAACTTCTTGCTTTCATTGTATGTGTCAAATAAACAAAATGCATCTTCTATTCAAAGAAACGGCAGCATGCAAGGCAGGCACCATCCTGGTAATGAGCAGCCAATATGGTGTAGTAAAAGTGAACACGTCTACAAGAAGAGTTCCTATGATTATATTTATAATGTGTGAAAGATTGTGAAGTGTTACATGAAGTTATTTAACACTTTTGTAAATACCTATAGTTATGGAAGAGGAAACTAAGAAGAAATGATATATTGGTAAACTAAGAAGTAAGGACCACACGTTAGTATTGAATGTCTTATGTTATTTTTCAAGTAAAGTAATTAAGCAAAGTTAATATTTAAATTTTTCCAAAGCAGTGAAACAAAACAAAGTCTCTTAGTGTTGCCTGTGTTCAGATGGAAGGATGAGACTTTTGTAATATAAAGCACCATTTACAGAGGAGCTATGTATTTGTTCATTAGAAAATGAAGGGAAAAGGATTTCACTTCAAGAAAAAAATAAAAACACAAATTAACCATATTTATTTATAAATTATACTGTAAAGTATAGCAGAATGTATCACACTATATATAGGTAGATGTAACTACAGTGTTTGCTTATATTCAAATTAAAATATTGTTCAGTTGATTTCTGATATGTTTCATTTAACCGTGTGTTCCTTTAATTCTATGGGGTTATCTATTTTTAGAAATTATTTTATATTAATGCATAATAAAATCACAAATAAATTCAAATGTTTATTAGTGATTTGGTTTATATAAAACATGATACCTATAAGAGTTGATTTGCCAGAGAGAATTTAAAGAAATAATTTAAAGTGAGTATTATAAAGAAATTCAGCATCTGACACATCAGAAAACTATGGATTTATGAACCTCACTATTGTTAAGACTTGTTGGAACAGTTTACTGATCAGACTAACAAAAGGGAATGAAGTGCTTGTCTTATGGAAATGTGATCACAAAGTAAATTTCAATTATGTTTAGTTATATTCCTATGAGTAAGGTCTATGATACAATGAAGCACAACATTAATATAATTTTGAGTCGAACTAGTACTTAATACTCAACTTATTGCTAGTGTTTACCTAGAATGTGTTTCGTTAGGACCTTCCTAACATCTTCAGCTAATGTCAACATTAGCTGAAGAAGTTAGGAAGGTCCTAACGAAATGTGTTCTAGGTAAACACTAGCAATACATGGAACATTAAGTACTACTTCAACTTAAAATTATATTAATGTTTAGTTATATTCGGTTATTTTAGGACAGCACTGTTTTTTATTTAACAGATAGATGCTGATTTTACAGATTGTTTAGTTTCCCTATCACTTTGAATCATACTTAAACTTTTAATTTTGTTTATAGATAAACTGATGGATTTCAAAGTGGTTCAACCAAAAACATAAGATAAGGAGAAATACATTAAAAGAAGCATATTTCTACAACACAGAAAGTAAAAAGAATCTTTCTGTATGATAATGCAAGGAACTGGTTTAACATTTTATGCTTAGCAAACTTTGAAAACAAGCAACAGGAAAAAAAAACACCGTAAAAGAATTTATATATAATACACACACGCCCTCATTTTGGTTCAGATTGCAACATTCTGTAGTTATTCCTGTGCAATTAAAAAAAAAAACTCCTTACTGGTAGAGCTTAAATTATAAAATAAAATAAAATGTGTTCATTGAGATTTACTGTATTAACGGAACTGTTATAGCAGAAATATTAGGCTATGCACTATCATTGTAGTTTCTTTCTGGATAAACCAACTGTATGGTGCATGACTTGTGAAAATTTTAACTTTTGAGAGTGCCATGAATGAGAAACTTCTGCCAATATAGACAAACATAAATGTGGAAAATGTAGAAAAGACACTTGTGTTAAAGGTTTTTAAAAAATTCTGTGAGAAGTATCCACCTTTAATCCACAAATAATTTGGTTAGCTTGCTTAGGCTTTCAAGGCCGGCGTTAATCCAATAAAATGTGTTATCTGGGCTTTTAGGCCATGATCAATTGGCTGAAATAGCACTTGAAGTTTTTCCCGTCTCTCTGCCGGGCATCTTCAGAAGTTGATTCAGGCAGGGTTACTGGAGTGGCGTTTGCACCAAGTTGGGCGATGGACCGCCCACTTTGATCCTTGGCTAATCACATTGCAGCTAGGGCTGCTCTCCCATGATTGGTCAGGCCGTTTTCCGGGGCTTGATCCTAAGGTTCTCCAACACTTAAAACCAAATCTTATTTATCCGAGCTGCTTCCTCTTTTTTGTTGAAATTGTCTCTGTGTTTATATATCTCAATGGCCTCATGGTAAATCCTGGAATAGTACTGGGCTGTGTTGTCCAGAACCTCAGTTTCATTAAACTTAATGATAACATTCATTAAGTAACATTAAGTTTAATAAAACTGAGATTCTGGACAACACAGCCCAGTACTATTCCAGGATTTACTGTGAGGTCATCAAGATATATAAACACAGAGACAATTTCAACAAAAAAGAGGAAGCGGCATGGATAAATAAGATTTGGTTTTCCATGTTGGAGAACCTTATGATCAAGCCCCGGAAAACAGCCGGACCAATCATGGGAGAGCAGCCCTAGCCGCAACATGATTGGCCGAGGACAGAGTGGGCGGTCCCTTGCCCAACTATATATATGAGGACGTTTGGTGCAAATGCCAATCGACCACGGCCAAAATACCCGGATAATACATTTCATTGAATTTGGTTAGCTCTTCTTTCCTTCTTCAACTTCGCTAGTTTTACCACTATCGTGGTGTTAGCAGATTCTTTTTCCTCTATCTCTTATGACTTTAGGCAGTGGGTTGAGGAAGAAAAACTCTAGATCAGATAGAGAACCCAGTATGGGTGATGGATGGGTGACGATGCCTTGTATGAAAGTGAGAGTAGATGACAGAATGAGGGCGAAACGAATGAAAGGAAAGAGATAATGGAGCAACTGATGAAATGATGGTGGGGGAAACCAGATATCCCAGTGAAAATCCTCTCCTGTGCCATGTGTCCACAATTCTTACACGTGGTCACCTGTGATCGAACTTGGGACGTCTTGGTGACAGTCAAGTGATTTACCGATTGGTCACGGCATTGCCCACTGATTAGCTGCTGCTTATCAATAACTGTACTGTGTTGTTAGTGATGCAGAATTACTGCTCAGTATGAGGCACATTTGTCTTCTGTTATACTTTATAACCTATAATGCTCATCATTTTCTAACTGGTTTTGGAAATTTAAGGCAAGAGTGGTGTCCTGACCACAGGTGGAATAGCATATAGTTTGAGTTGCCAAGCAATTTAGATATCCCTTTCATTAGTTTATGTGTTAGATGTTTAGAATATGAGGCAAAATATATGAATAAGACACTCAAAATACTTAAAAAAACTAATGATTTCCAAGCTGCAGAATGTGGAGTATTTGCAAAGAGTTTGGAGCAATTTCCTCTCTTAGGCACTTACCAACATTCCTATATATGGTGCTTTAATGTGCTTAGTGGAGAGCAATACAGTAATACAATCAGAATGAAAAGTTCACTGTCATAGCTGTCTTGTTGGCATGGTAGCTCAGCTGGTGGGAGAACCATACAAATACCGAAAGATATGTGATTCAAATCCCAGCAATGTCATTAAATTTTTCAATCTGATTCTACCTTTCCAACCCTGTCCAACATACAATTAGTGTAAAAAGACAATTTCCATACATTTAGGGTTGTTTACTTTGAATTTAAGTGATTACAGATACAAAAGCCACAACCTTTCACAAATAAGAGGTTGTATTCATTCAACAAAGGTTAGTATTATGCTTTGATATTAAAATTGGCCACTCTGACTATGCTCTTTTAAGGGTAGAGAATGGCCTTATTTCATTTCTGGAAATCAAATGGTACTTTAGAGGCTAGTCAGAACAGAAGGAAATGATAATAAATTTCTACTTTTCTCACATGCTGTTGTGCTGACCAGAAAAAATAATTTTACCTAGAATTACGTAGAAAACAAAGCTAGTTACAGTGAAGCAATAAATATTACACAAATATAAATATTTGCTACTAAAGCTACCCTTATCTTAAGAAAATTGATGTCAATACTTCTTTCTTCTTTCCAATGGAAATCGATTTCAAAAGCAAATCGCTTTCATCCTCAGTCCATCAACTCCAATTCAAATCATTGTCAAGGAAATCTTGGTTACCATGTTTTTTCTTATGTTTTATGAGCATTACCAACATCTGAAGACGAAACAAACCTAAAAACAGAATCAACTGCTGGTATGTCAAAATTCATTACGCAATGTTTATTTTTTCAAATAAATATCTTTTCCCAAACTATTAAATCTATGGGACCATTTAACTGTTTTAATAATTTAACTTTGGGATTTATTTCATGGTTAGATTGATCAAAAATGATCTGCTACGGCCGATTTATCAGTTTATTTATATTTAATGTTATGAAAATGTTCTTTCTTTCTGGTTTCCAAACTACGTTTCGTCTTTCCAACATAACCCCGATCACAATCTAAACAATTAAATTGGAAAATACCAGAATATTTATTATTAAGAATTTTTTTTTTTTTTTTTTAGAAAATTGTAGTAAACTTTTAATACTATATTTATTTTGAGGAACTAAAGTTATACCAACTTCTTTAAAAATGTTTTGAAAATGTTTATTAACCCAAGGATGTTAAGTAATTTTTTTTAAATTATAATTGTCTTTTATTTTTTTAAGAATAGAAATATGATTAACCGTTTTTTGATATTTAAACTTTTCAATCTTCTTTTGTATAAAAGAAGATATATATTTTTGTATATACAAAAGAAGATTGAAAAGTTTAAATATCAAAAAACTGTTAATGATATTTCTACTCTTTAAAAAAATAAGACAATTATAGTTTTAAAAAATTTACTTACCATCCTTGGGTTAATAAACATTTTCAAAAAATGTTTAAATTTGGTATAACTTTAGTTCCTCAAAATAAATATAGTATTAAAAATTTACTACGATTTTCTTAAAAAAAAAATCAAAAACAAATCCTAATAATAAAAAATCTGATATTTATCAATTTAATTGTTTAGATTGTTATCAGGTTTATGTTGGAAAGACAAAACATAGTTTGGAAACCGGAAAGAAATAACATTTTCATAACATTAAATATAAAAAAAAACTGATAAATCGGCCGTAGCAGATCATTTTTGGTCATTTAAACATGAAATAAATCCCAAAGTTAAATTATTAAAACAATTAAATGGTCCCATATATTTAATAGTTTGGGAAAATATATTTATTTTAAAAACTAAACATCACATAATGAATTTTGACATACCAGCAGTTGATTCTGTTTTTAGGTTTGTTTCATCTTCAGATGTTGGTAATGCTGATAAAACATAAGAAAAAACATGGTAACCAAGATTTCCTTGACGATTTGATCTGGAGTAGATGGACTGAGGATGAAAGCGATTTGCTTTTGAAATTGATTTCCATTGGAAAGAAGAAAGAAGTATTAACATCAATTTTCTTAAGATAAGTGTAGCTTTAGTAGCAAATATTTATATTTATGTAATAACTACCTAGAATTATTAGCTATGCTTCAATTACAGATGAGTGATAATGAAAATAATTTTACAGGTGAAGAGGTAGAGCAGGGTAAGAGAGAGCAAGGAAAGAATATTCAGCTTCACTGTGACTAACAAAATAGGCATTTTAATTCTAGACACTCAAAACAAAGAGATATTCATGATATAGATGTACTAAAATGGATAAACATTTTTTTTCTTTTCCTTTCTTTTTGAATTAATGTCCTCCAATGTTAAGTCATTACAAACAATGGATGAAATCAAAGTATAAACTTGAAAGAAGCGTAGGGACAGTGAAGCACAAATTAGTACAAAAGTGAATCGAGAAGATATTGACACATTGCTTCACTGTCAATATCTTCTTGATTCACTTTTGTACTAATGGATGAAATGTTTGAAATGATGCTCAAATAAGCCCAATGTTTACAGAGCTTAGAGCTACCTGACATTCATCTTTCAGGATAATTGAAAACTGTGGATAAAGACTTACCCAGGTATCTCTTGAACGTGAGGCAGACACCTTACCACCTATATATGCTATGGAGGCGAGCACTATTAAACTGAGTTGAAACAAGATCATGGCTTAATGCAGCCCATCTTTCAGAGTACAAATGTCCTTTAAACTAATTTTCATTCGTGAGTTGATACATCATGGTTTGAAACGTCAGTACTCATTCATTTTGTACACACAAGAGGAATATTTCACTTATTTCCGACCCAAAAAGTCCCTTACAGATATTGTCGACATAAATAAGAATGTTGCCATAAAGCACATTTTTCTGGCAGTGGCTTATAATTCAAATAATGAACCCACAGTTATAAAATAATGTAGTGCATGGCAAAAGCTTCGATGTACAAAAGAGGGTGGGAGGAGATCTAACCTCCCTCCCCAAATGGACACCCTTGCAGTCATGCCCAACAAAGTATTTATTACAGTCACCTACATCCATATTCTAAAAAACAAATAAATTGTTAAATTCATACAAAAGATACACTTTTATCATGATGCCAAGTTATTCAGTATCTATCTTGTAAGCCACATTTGCACCAACTCATGTAACACATTGTTGATAAATAGGTCATTGTTATGATAACTCGCTCATATTGTATTATACATATTTTGAACTTAGTAACTTAACATCTATTTATTTATTACTTGAGATATCCCTTAGCAAATGAGTAGAGGTACATGTAAATAGCAAAAAACTGGAGGGTTTATCTCGTGTTTTGGCGAAACAATAGAGTACTGCTTATTGAACATATTGCATATAATTCCGATTAGGCTGGACTAAACAAATGGTAAATGCAATTTTATGACCAGATTACGTAAGATTATACAAAATATACTTACAATTGCAAAAATTAAACAAAATGAGCAAGAAGTGATATTTTAATTAAAAAAATCATATGTACCTCATAAAACCTAGCTCTAAAAACCTAATGGTAGGTTAATCAACTTTATAACTGAATGCCTATAATAAACTAATAAACATTTATACTCTTTTTTTACATAAATGTGCCAAATACACTTCTAATAAAGTTTCTCACTAAGGTATCTATCCACTGAACACGAGCTTCCAAACATAACTGAACTCAAGAGTTAAGGCATTTGCATGCATGCTTGGGAGGGATGGGTGATAATTTTGATTGGTTGATGAAGGTTATGATGCGCTTAGTGGCGGATGTATTTAAAATGATATATGACTGCCCATCACAGCACATCTATTAATCTACACATCAGAGTGCATGGCTTTTGCTCCTTGTTTTCCAGACATTGAGGAGCAGTATGCTACCTCATATACCTACTATCCACTTAATAAATAAGTAATTTTATTTGTAATCTACACTTTTTCCCTACCTACCGTTAAGCAACAGTATTTAGGCTGAACGTTGGCTTACCAGCAGCCACAGGCAGATATTTAAAAATTCAGAGATAGTAAGCACATATTATAAGGCTATTAATCTTTCAGTTTTTCTCATTTTCGTACTTACAATTATGTCCCTTCAACATTGTCGTGACAGCCATCCAATATTGTCTGCGCACAGATCAAACATATAATGTGTGCATCCCACCACCGGTTGCAGCTCCTGTAAAGTTTGTGGCAGGATGGAATTCAATTATGTAAATCTATAGGTATGCGATTAAAACTGTAACCCAAAAACAGTTTAGTGATTTTTGAAAAGATGTATACGAATACAAAACAGGGGCATTTTTGATTGGGATTCAAATGCAGTTCAGAATAAACAAATGTGATACAATGCCCTCACATGACTTTCTCTGCTCTTGTACAAAATATTCTTACAAATGCTTATTTACCTTTCTTGGAAGTATTGAAAACAGTGTTGTTATAATACATTAAATTTAAAGGGTGTCGATTAATGACACTAAACAACACTTTTAAATTTTTCTGGAACATGTTTCAGAGACTTCCTCCATCCTCAACCGGCCATCGACTGGCTCCCTTTGGTGTAGTTGACGATACTTTGTCATAGGTCTCCTCTGGTGGCGGTTCAAGGAACTTGCTGAACAAATCTTTCTGGGGGATGTCGAAATTGAATACTTTGTTCCTATTTTTTGAAATGAAGATTTGTTCCCATGTGAATAGTTCTTATTTTCCTGATGTATGTTTTAGTAGTTTTGGTTCTGGATTTATGCTGTGGTTTTTTTTCCCAAAAATGCGTGGCAACTGCTGATTTTTCTAATTGTTTATATTTTATGTTTCTAAAGTGTTCCTTTGCTCTTGTTTCTAAATTTCTTTTGGTTTTTCCAATATAAATTTGACTACAGTCACTGCATTCCATTTGATATATACTAGATTTTTTGTTAGATGGAATGGCATCTTTGATGTTTGAGCAAATTAGTTTTTTTAAGAAGAAATGGTTGACTGGTGCTAGTTTAATGTTTTGTTTTTTTGAAAACTTTTCTGAATTTATCAAAGACCCATGGATGGTAGGTGAATTTTTTGAAAATCATTAGTGTCTGTAGCTGAGAGGGTTGTGGTTTCCTTTATTAGCTTCTTCTTTTTTGCTAAGCTCACTTTTTTTTCTCTACTAATGATTTGGGAAAGTCATTTTTTTTGTGCTATTTCAATAATTTTGTTGTATTCTGTTTTGTATTCTTCTGCTGTGAGAGGGATGTTGGTTGACCAGTCTGTGTGCTAAACTATTGAAGATTGCCTGTTTGTGGGATCTTGGGTTGTAGCCATTAGCTTTTATGTAGTTGTCTGTCTGTGTTGGTTTTCTATAAATGCCAAAGTTTAGTCTGTTTTGATTTCTCATTATTTTTAGATCGAAAAATGGTAAATACTTGTCTTTTTCTATTTCTACAGTGAACTTGATGCTTTTTTCTTGGATATTTAAAAGTTTTAGTAAATCACTGATGTGTTTTTTTGGTATTATTGCAGAGATGTCATCTACATATTGTTGCCAGAGTTTGAACATCCAAGGGAAACCTTTGGTGATCCTTATTTCTAATGCGCTCATGTACATATCAGCCAGGAAGGGTGATAGGGGGTTGCCCATTGCTAAACCTGAAGTTTGGTGGCAATATTTTGTTTGAAACTGGAAGAAATTTTGTTCTATGCATAATTTGGTTAGTTCGATGTAATCTGAAATTTCAGGTGATGACATTCCAAGTGATTTGAGCCATTTTTCTATCAATGGTGGGAGTTGATTAACTGGTATGCTGGGAAACAGTGATTTCATATCAAACAAGACTAGTGTGTCCTCTTCTTTTAGTTCAGTACCCTTAATGTGTTCTATAAGTTCATAGGTGTTTTTTATGCTTAGGCTGTCGAATTTTGAAAATGAGTTGAATTTATTAGCCACTTTGCAAGTTTGTATGTTGATGAATTTATACTGCTAAGTATAGGTCTCATTGTTATGGATGGTTTGTGTAGTTTGGGTAAGCCATAAAGTCTAGGTAAGGTCGGGTTATCTGGTTTAACTGTATATTTGTTTGGTATTATGCTTGATTTTGCTATTGTTTTTTCAAATGATTGTATGCAAGTTGTTAGAGTATTTTTGTTAATGATTTCATATCCATTGTCAGTTAGCATTTCTTCCATTTTTTCAATATAATCTGATTTATCCATTATGACTATCTTGTTACCTGTCTGCCTTTGTGTATATAACGTTTTTCTGCTTCAAAGAATGGATAGTATTATGTTCTTTCTTCTGAAAGGATCTGTTTTTATTTCCTTTCAGAAGAAAAAATATAATGATGGTCCGGGGTGGAGGGATGTTTTGACACGCACGCACCCACGCACACACACACACACACACACACACACACACACACACACACACACACACACACACACACACACACACACACACACACACACACACACACACACACACACACACACACACACACACACACACACACACACACACACACACACACACACACACACACACACACACACACACACACACACACACACACACACACACACACACACACACACACACACACACACACACACACACACACACACACACACACACACACACACACACACACACACACACACACACACACACACACACACACACACACACACACACACACACACACACACACACACACACACACACACACACACACACACACACACACACACACACACACACACACACACACACACACACACACACACACACACACACACACACACACACACACACACACACACACACACACACACACACACACACACACACACACACACACACACACACACACACACACACACACACACACACACACACACACACACACACACACACACACACACACACACACACACACACACACACACACACACACACACACACACACACACACACACACACACACACACACACACACACACACACACACACACACACACACACACACACACACACACACACACACACACACACACACACACACACACACACACACACACACACACACACACACACACACACACACACACACACACACACACACACACACACACACACACACACACACACACACACACACACACACACACACACACACACACACACACACACACACACACACACACACACACACACACACACACACACACACACACACACACACACACACACACACACACACACACACACACACACACACACACACACACACACACACACACACACACACACACACACACACACACACACACACACACACACACACACACACACACACACACACACACACACACACACACACACACACACACACACACACACACACACACACACACACACACACACACACACACACACACACACACACACACACACACACACACACACACACACACACACACACACACACACACACACACACACACACACACACACACACACACACACACACACACACACACACACACACACACACACACACACACACACACACACACACACACACACACACACACACACACACACACACACACACACACACACACACACACACACACACACACACACACACACACACACACACACACACACACACACACACACACACACACACACACACACACACACACACACACACACACACACACACACACACACACACACACACACACACACACACACACACACACACACACACACACACACACACACACACACACACACACACACACACACACACACACACACACACACACACACACACACACACACACACACACACACACACACACACACACACACACACACACACACACACACACACACACACACACACACACACACACACACACACACACACACACACACACACACACACACACACACACACACACACACACACACACACACACACACACACACACACACACACACACACACACACACACACACACACACACACACACACACACACACACACACACACACACACACACACACACACACACACACACACACACACACACACACACACACACACACACACACACACACACACACACACACACACACACACACACACACACACACACACACACACACACACACACACACACACACACACACACACACACACACACACACACACACACACACACACACACACACACACACACACACACACACACACACACACACACACACACACACACACACACACACACACACACACACACACACACACACACACACACACACACACACACACACACACACACACACACACACACACACACACACACACACACACACACACACACACACACACACACACACACACACACACACACACACACACACACACACACACACACACACACACACACACACACACACACACACACACACACACACACACACACACACACACACACACACACACACACACACACACACACACACACACACACACACACACACACACACACACACACACACACACACACACACACACACACACACACACACACACACACACACACACACACACACACACACACACACACACACACACACACACACACACACACACACACACACACACACACACACACACACACACACACACACACACACACACACACACACACACACACACACACACACACACACACACACACACACACACACACACACACACACACACACACACACACACACACACACACACACACACACACACACACACACACACACACACACACACACACACACACACACACACACACACACACACACACACACACACACACACACACACACACACACACACACACACACACACACACACACACACACACACACACACACACACACACACACACACACACACACACACACACACACACACACACACACACACACACACACACACACACACACACACACACACACACACACACACACACACACACACACACACACACACACACACACACACACACACACACACACACACACACACACACACACACACACACACACACACACACACACACACACACACACACACACACACACACACACACACACACACACACACACACACACACACACACACACACACACACACACACACACACACACACACACACACACACACACACACACACACACACACACACACACACACACACACACACACACACACACACACACACACACACACACACACACACACACACACACACACACACACACACACACACACACACACACACACACACACACACACACACACACACACACACACACACACACACACACACACACACACACACACACACAGCTCGCCTCTGTAACTTAAGTGGTAGCATGTCTGCCTCACGTTCAAGAGCTCCTGAGTTCAAATCTTGGTCAGGATGACTTGTCTCAGTAAGGTTTTTTCTAGGGTTTCCCTTATCCTGAAATACAAATGTCTGGTAACTTTAAAGTTCTATGGATCCTGGACACATATGACCATCCTTTCACCCATTTCATTCATCGTCTAATATGACTTAACGTCAAAGGATGTAAATTAAAAAAAAAAAAGAAAATACACACACGCATACATGGACCATTTTGTAAAACTTATTGCTCTATTAAGGAGACCTTAAAACATGTATTTCCATTGAAAACTCAGTATTGAATTTTTGGGCAGAATAAAATATTTCCCTTACTTCTGTAAGTACTGAAAGTTATATTTGATGTCCAGTCTCATTTATTAGAAATTCACACCATACCCTGTATAGTTAGTTATGCCATTCATATAAACAATGATTCTTCTATCTAGATTTTGCTATTGTCTGAAAATGTAGTAAATTAAGCACTGTATCCCGGTGGCTGTAAAATTAAATGAAATAGCCTTGAATGATATCAGGAGAAATAAAAATTTGCATTTTGTTAATAGAAATAAACTTCCACTAAACTTTTTAAATTTTGTTGGGCGTAATAAGATGAACAAGACTAAAGCAATAATCTTTTTGATCATGACTATGTAATAGCTTTGAAATACCAATCTCTGTGCATGGAAAAGGGCAAAGACATCCTCTGAGGTTTGATAGCAAGCTAACATCCAAATCCAAAGGTGTGAGGTTTGATTCCTGATTGGTTGGAAATTTTACTTTAAAGAGAGTTATTCTCCAATAGCTGGTTTGAAGGTATAAGTAAGGGAGTAAAAAATATGTGTGGTGTATGTGTGTGAATTTAATAGAAATATCTCATCCTGATGCTTAACTGGTCCTTAAAAACATAATAAAAAGATGAATAGCAATTTGCACTTAAACAAGTTTAAAACATCTGCAAATTGAACCCATGAAAAAAAATATCTTGGAAAGATATGAAAACAAATTTTATTCAACTTAAATTTTGTGTTTTAATGGTATCTACATTTTTATGCAGTACATTTTCATTTGTCTCTTATGGTTTATGCCATATATAAAAGTCATCCAGAATGAAAAAGACTTCAGAGGTCATATCCAGAAATTTCATGATACACATTTTATTTGCTATACAGATATTGTAAATGTAAGGCTTTCAATCTAAATCATTAGAGCAATTTTTAAGAAAATAAAAAATAATAAAACATGTTGCATATAAAGGATAGTTTGTATGGAGAGAGTTTCATAAAATCTTCCTCCTGCATTCTTGGAAGATGTTGAACTTATTACAAAATTTGGTATATAACCAACATTTTATTTGAGTTATACTGTTTGCACGCGCACACAAGAGCAAGAGAGAGAGGAGGAAGGCAGGGAAACTTTTTACAATACAGCAGTTTTTTATTAATAGTTATTACTATAGGTAAGAAGAAGCAAAAGTAAAATTGTGGAAGTATTAAAAAGAAACAAGTTTAAGGAACCTCAAACCTACAGTACATATCCTTCAAAACTAGACTGGCTGGCACACACATTGTGTGGCCTTCACTACATCTTCCGGCAAGCTCACCCTACCTCCATTCTAGTGGTTGCATGTAGAAGCGAAATAGCCACTTCCAATGCCACATCAATGTTTCCAAAGGTCCTAGTCGAAACACTGATCTGGAGTGGTGCATATCAATATTACATGTTGTTGCTGTCAAGAGCTGTCTCTCTTTGCCAGACTTCAACGGATGATTAGCAAGGTTCAATACACTGTCATTAATACAGGAGCATGACAGTACAATAGGAAATACTAAATAAACACTCAAATACCTAAATAATGAATGACTGAAATTTTAATAAATTCTGAACAGTCATACATTATGGATCTGAATTGTGAAATCATGAATTTTACTAGCAGTGTATTGTCTAGTATAATAGTGTATATGTTGGTTACATCAATGCAAATGCAGTGCAGTCACTGGCTAATTTTGAGAACTTAAGAGTACACAAAGTATAAACTTGAAACTTTTTTTTTGTATATTCTTTGTTTTAAGGCAATCACACAAGTAAGGCACTCTTAAATTGCCAACTAGCATAAATTTAAAACTTTGCTTGCCGTTCATTTGACCATAGATATTTGTGTTAATATGAACAATACTAGACTGTCTGCACATTACAACATTAGTATAGTGTGCAGGAATGCTGAAGATACACTGAGAGGAGTCGTAGCAAAAGGTGTGTGGACATTGTGTGAATAGTAATTCAAAATCAAATTTTATTAGTTGTGGATTCTTACAGTTTTTACTTTGTCAGTACAGATTAAATAAATATAGCTGTATTCAATGCTCTAATCCTATAAAATACACTATAGTTAAATAAATTTACAATTTGGTTATACAGACATTTGAATATAAGGAGTTTTTTCAGTTGACGTTTCACTATTGTGCCATTTAACACTTTTTGCATTGCAGGTAATTTATTATATAGTTTAATTCCCATCACACTGGCATCTTTGTCTGGAATACTCATTTCAACTTTTTATACACATATTTTAATGAAAATATATTCTTAAGTTTTGAACCAAAATTAAGTAGAAAAATAAAAAGTAAAGGTTATTTTTTGCCTCTATTGGGTTTTAATGTACCATTAGCAATTGCAAATCAGTATATAATGCATTGAAGTTGCTGTCATTTCTTTACTGCAGCATTACAGTCCAGCAGATCCATTTCTCTAGAGATTTCTCTAGAACATTTTAGTCACTGACCCCCTTCCAATTTACTTGGAAATTTTTACTCCTTTTAACATAAACCTAAAGCTCCTCTTTATAACACATTACACATGCTACAGATATTGTCGTCTAGTTCAGTGGAGTGTAATTTTGCTCTCAGCATATGTTTGCATTAATGGAGTGAATGTAAGTGTATGAGAGTGTGTGTGCACTCGTGCACATGCTTGCATTTGTGGTGTTAATGCAAGCAGACTTCTAATTTGTAATTAAAAGCAATGTGGTATGTGAAGTTGTAAACTTTCATACATTTAAAACTGTCATTCCTGGGATGGGAAGAGTGAATTTATAATACAAAGCAGAGGAGATTGGTATACATGTGCAGGTGTCATTTCGAACCTCACCAGTTCTGAGATGAACTGTGTCAAGTTTTAAGGAGGGCACTATGACATCAAGACCTAGCAATTATGCCCGGGCCAGTCAGTCTCAGCCACTATACCTGCCTCTGCTGAAGTAAGGAATATAAACACTGATCATGGTGATATTTATCCATCTTGCTCTTACTCTTCTACATCTCCAACAAGACCTTACTGTGTTGTGCAACTTTCTGAATAGAAACTTTCTTCTGGACCTGATTCAGATGTTTTGGATACTTCTTCAGATTTCTGTCTCTGAAGATGTTCTTTCGGGTGTACCTCAGCTAGTACACCTTTTTGCATATATCTGAGTCAAAATTCTTTTCGTCAGATTAACATCACTAAGAAAAAATTATTTGAATCTGAATAGAAGATTTAATAACCAGACATTGACTTTGAAAGAGATTAACAGTAGGTTAAAAAGCACGGAATTAAGAATGTTATGGTTTCTCTCAAAGTCCAAGTCCGCAAAACTTCTGGTTACAGAGATGAGAAATGCAAAGCGATTATCAAAAGGTCAAAGGTGGACTAAAGAAGACAAGCTGCAAGCCTTAATCCTGTAGAAACGTTTCCCTAATGGCTATAGTGCTCTTAAAGCCTTATATTATTTTCCTTCTAAGAACTTGCGCTCCCTTTTATACCATATTCCTTTCTTTCCTGGCATAAATAATGATATGTTCAGTGCTCTGCATGAGACTATCTCATTTTGAAGAGCTGGTTTATATATTCCCTAATGTTTAATAAGATGTCCATTAAGGAACATCTAGACTAAAGCTCTAGGTCATACAGGATCATGGCCTATGAAGACAAGGGTACTGCAGGTGTTTCCAATGCAGGCCTGCATAAAAAATTCATACAGCCAGTGGCATTCTACTTCAGCAGAGCAGTGAAAGCTGAAGATCTGTTGAGGATTTTAAAAGAAGTGCTCAAAGCTTGAACTAATGCTCGATTGTATGTTGTGGCTACTGTCTGTGATACGGGTACTAACAATGTAAAGGCAGTGGAAGGTTTAGGCAATTCTTTTCAGAAAATCCAATCTATTCATATAGAGGCCAAAAGATGGTGACATTTGATCCACCACACCTCTTGAAATGCATTCGAAACAGACTTCTGGAGTCTGATGTGCCGCTATATGAGGAATTTGGAGGTAAGCCTGTAGTACCACTGATAGCATCATGGACAAATATTCATGATGACTTCATGATTGTCAAGCCTCTCTTCTTTAGGCTTCTGCACATTATCATCTATAACCTAAAGGAGTCTCAAAAATGGTCAAATTAGCAGTGGAGGTGTTAATCCAGAAAAAGGCTGGTGATATTTACTCCCCTGTTTCCAATGATAAGTTGTAATACTACAAATGCTACTCCTAACTAATGTTTAACAACTTAATGCAAATGCAGGTAAAATGCTAAATAATATCAGCTGCTATGCATAAAGAGTTATAATAGAGCTTTACTGTATTCATTACACTATACCACAGAAGTTCATTCTTTTTTAGTGGATAATTAAGTTACATTTGAAAGATATCTTGCTAGTATAGCTCCAAGTAAATAGATAATGTGCTTACAGAATATGCTTACAGAAGAACAACTAAATGGTTTAATAATATTCATATATTATTGCTTCTTTATGTCCAAATACCTAATAAATAGAAATAATAATTATTGCCGCAACAACTAGGCTTGTAACAATCATTACTACCTCAGGACCACCATTAACACAAAAGTAGAGACAAAATTTAATAAATAATGATGAATGAATGAATGAATGTGTAGGGTTTGAACGCCTGCTTTTACTACATGCAGCACCACAGGCGGTGACACTGATGATAAATGAAATGAAGATGGAGTACCAGTAGAATGAGATGGTGGGGGAAACCAGAGATCCTGGAGAAAATCCGCTCCAGCGCTATGTTGTCCACCAGAAATCTCAGATATGATTGCCTGGGATCGCACCCGTGCTGCCTTGGTGAGAGCCAAGCAGTCTAACTGCTTGGCCACAGCACGGCCCTGATGACAACAATGATGATAAACATATTGTGAACATCTTCACTCCCAAAAATGGAGTATTGCTACACATTAATATTATAGTTCACAGATGTAATACCTATAATGTGCTGTACAAATGGGAAGAGTTTTCCTCTCCAGTAAATCAGAGGCTCTTACTATGCATGGTCACTTCATGATGGCTGTCATCATTCATCTGTATTATGCCAACTATTTAAACCAGAGGAAGACAGCTTCGAGAGTTGTGACATATTTCAGCTGGGAGCGAGGCATGCAGTGCATGTGACTTCAGGCAAAAGCCGTGTAGTACCAAGTTGCCTATATAAATGGTGCAGTGAGTACAGAACTTGAGTGTTCAGTCACGTCTAGCGCACTCGATGACAACAATGTAAGTGCCAGGTACCAAATGGAACTGTTAAGTTTACAATGTGACGATTTATTGAAGGACAAATATACACACAAGAAAGACTTGGCTGATTTTTACCAGAATGTCCCCGAAACCAGAATTCCGAGGTTGTATTCACTTGTTGTACGGATATTGTGTATGTTTGGCTTGACATACGTGTGCGAACAATTTATTTCTGTAATGAAATTGTCTAAGTCCAAACCCCAAAGTACCTTGTTGTATCACAATCTAGCATACAGTCTTCGATTACTGATTTCCCAGACATTACATCCTGACATTGATACACTAGTTAAAGAAAAACGAAACAGAAGGTGTTGGAAAATGTCCACATAATTTTCTTCTGAATGGGTCTCCTCTAATTAGCAGAGAAAATTACTTGATGTTTTACTTTATTTACTTTATAACATGCCTGTCCTTCAGATAAACTCGAGTTTGAAGTTTTATATATCTTCTCATAGCACAGAGCCAAAATGTAATTGTTTATAAACTGTGACCAATTGTGTAATTAAAGCACTCAGCATTAATATTACAACACCCAAGGTGTAAGTTGTACATGTTATTAACATCCAGTATGTTTCCTATCTTTCCTACCCGCACACATCAAACTATTACTATTCCTTCCTCTTCGACAGCAGTAATCAGTGCAGTGACGTCACACGCTAACTTGCCTTTCGTTAGGGAGCATATTTTGCTGTGAGAGCTGGCAGAGCTGACATCACACCGCCACTACCTGTCTTCCCCTGATTTAAACTAAAAATGTGTGGCTTTCACGGTTGTGTTATAAACATTATCTTCCTTATGGATTAACTTTTGAGAAACTAGAATATTTGGACCTAGCACAAGTGCTATTCATTAGAGTCAGCACTTGCTGTGCATTACTTCTTACTAGTAAGAGCATAATATGACAGTACAGCAAGAGTTAAATTTGTTGACAATCTGGTGGCACTCAAAGATAGACATAATCTCATTTGTTAAAAACCTTTATAACAAGTAGTGCAAAATTTATTTAATAAGATAAAAATGATAAATATGAGAATTTATGAGAATTATTCTTTTACAATAGCCATGTGTAACACAAGGTTTGGAAAAGTAGTCTGACTAAAAAATTCAGTGCCATAGCCAGTACATGAACCATGGATATCCCAGTCTCCGTTCAGTTGCTCTTAACCATTAAGTTATCATGGCAATGTGCCAACATAACACTAAATTCTCCAACTGACTTTATTTCTGCTGGTAAACCACTAGGAGTACTCATATACATGCGACAACTACCTCAATGGGGCAGGTACAGCTTAAGGGGTATAAAAATGAGTAATATTCAATAATTAATTCCCCATAAATTGAACATTCATATAAAGCTGATATTCATACAATAGAACATAGTGGTTTTCTCACATGAGATGAACCTAATTTCAATTTCAAAAAATTAACTTTGCATGCCTAATTAAGTTATTCAAACTGGCGGTTCATTGCTGTGCTGGAATCATGATTTCCCTAATATACTGGCTATTTTTAAAGATATTTCAATTGTTTTTTTATATATTAAAGCTTAAGCTTTGCTTTAGGGAAATGACCAGAACTGGACTTCTATCTGCATAATAAATTTTCAAAGTTTTAGAGCAAATTTTACCGATTATTTAGCAATAAATTATTCTTTTTCAGAAAAATTATTAAACAGAGGAGCATAATTTTGGTCATTTCCCTAGATTATGTATACAGTTACATGTACCAAAGTTATATTTAAACCCCTACAGTAGTTTTAGAACTGTCAAGGAAATTATTTAGAGAAATGTACTTTTTGAGAAATGAGCTCTAAAACTTTGATATCAAATTTTGGGTACCTTTTTAAAATTTGAAAATGATCAAAATCCTCCAGGAGCATATGATGTTCCTTCTTTGGCAGATTTCTTGGCTGCAGCATCTAATTTCAGTCTCTTCCTGCACGGTCTGGCTTCTTTAGTACTTGCTAGTGCCCTTTATTCTGTGGCTTAATCCGACAAGTCATTATTCACAAAACTCTCACTGAATATTCCAGGAACAATCCCCATTTCCCTAAGCACTTTCAATCTGCCTTCCATGCCGTCATTGAAGGGAATTACAGCATCATTTGTGGCAATTTTAACAATTGTCTTCCCAAAAAATCCTGTTTTAGGGCAAACTTTCCAAATTTTGGAATTTAGTGACTCACTTGAATTTTGTGTGAATCCTCCAACACACCTGCTGATTAGCTCTGTTGCAACAAGATTTTTAATTACTGACTTAATTGCTTCCATCACTGCCACTGGTAGGTTATGTTTGTGCTTATAGGTGCTCAATGTCCCATAATTAATAGCTCGCTGATATGGACACCATGAATTCTCCCCTTTTGGGCAAAGGACATGCATAGGGTTAGCGTCAGATGAGCATTTATGAGCCCATTGCTTAACACATGCTAAGCCTTGCCCAATGCATCTCATAGAATACACTGCCCTTTTGTTGATAAGAGTAGATATTGCTTTTACTACCTGACATTGGGCTATTATAAAAAGAATCAATTTCCCCACAACTGTCACATACTATACATAATTTACAACCTAACCCTAAAACATTATTTACACTTATATCTATTAATCCTCCACACACACAGCGAAGACACTTCACTAATGTATTATACTTCAAATCTAAATCAATCATGATATTGCCTGTACATGTGCCAGTAGCACCTGGGGTTTCTGTTTTCAATTTAGGTGAGGTTATTTTCCTCTTTGAAGCACTGCACTTCACATTTTCATTGTTTATGATCTCTGTATGCTTATTATCATGGTAAAACTTCTTTCGTTGTTTGTACGCCTTCTTTTTACTCCCCTTTTTAACTTGTTTCTGATATTTATTTCACTACTTACACTGAAATCGCAACAAAATATCTACATGTGCTTTCTGTTTTCACCAGATATAAACAAACAAAACAACAACGTATACAACATGGAATAAGTATGAGAAATCTAACCTTCAAAACATTGCGCACAGCATATATGAAACATTTCGCTTCCAAACTCACCAAAATTGAAAACGCATGTGAAACTACTACCTAAAAATGGACATAGCTCTCACTGAAATTACCTACAAAATGACACAGCATCTGGTCTTTTAAATAATTACACTTAAATTAATGTAGATATGTGAATATGCATACAATTACAAACTTTTTCAAAAATCAATTTTTTGAAAAAAATTTTAGCTGTACCTATCCCCTTAAAGGTAACTGTGTTGCAAGTACTTTTA